>CM062212.1:22582500-22650000 GCA_031216445.1 Lateolabrax maculatus | reverse complement strand
TCTGGAGATGTACAGGTCCTGGATGGAGGGTAGGCTGGCACCAATTACTTTTTCTGCAGACCAGACTGTCCGTTGTAGTCTGTTCCTGTCGTGTTTGGTGGCCGATCCAAACCAGACAGTGATGGAAGTGCAGAGAACAGACTGGATGATAGCAAAGTAGAACTGGATCAGCAGCTCTTGGGGCAGGTTGAACTTCCTGAGCTGGCGGAAGAAGTATATCCTCTGCTGGGCCTTTTTGGTGATGGTGTCGATGTTGGAGGCCCACTTTAGGTCCTGGGAGATAGTGGATCCCAGAAACCTGAAGGACTCCATAGCAGACGCAGTGCTGTTGAGTATGGTGAGGGGGGCAGTGTTGGTGGGCTCCTCCTGAATTCCACTGTCATCATCGCAGTTTTGAGCTTGTTCTGACCACACCAGAGGACCAGCTGTTCAGCCTCCCGTCGGTACGCAGACTTGTCACCGTCCCTGATAAGGCTGAAGATCTGCGTGAAGATGGGGGCCAGCTGGTCAGCACTGACATTCAGGCAGGAGGGGGACACACCGTCTGGGCCTGGTGCCTTCCTGATCTTTGTCTGTGAAAGAGCAGACTCACATCCTCTTCACAGATCCTCAGTGCAGGTGGGGGGTCGATTGGGGGAGGTGAGGAGGTGGCCAGGGGTGGAGGTGGTTGTTTGATGTCAGAGCAGTTGGGGGGTGTGGGCTGATCAAACCTGCAACACATTCAGGTCGTCAGCCAGTTGGTGATTCTCTACAGAGTGGGGGGATGGTCTCCTGTAGTTGGTGAGGTCCCGCAGGCCTCTCCACACTGACGCAGATCAGATCACGGCAGATCTGCTAAAGTTCGTGTTTGCTTTGTTGAGGAGCAACAGTTCATCCACCTTGTTGGGCAGAGAGCGGACATTTGCCAGATGGAGATCGAAATCCCCGCTGCCGCAGTGTAACGAGCAAATCTCGTAAAGAATCACTGCTCCCCCAACTAAGAGCTCTGTAAAACTTTCCGGTTCAGTGAAAAACGGTGAAGAAGTTTGACCAGTGGATTGTTGGATGTTTAAAAGTTCCTCTCTGCTGAATTTGATCTGAGAGGGAGTGTAAGAAAAACGAATAAACAAACAAAAACAGAAAAAGTACTAGACAGCGCAGTAACAAGGCTGCCATTGGCGGTGCCATTTTAGGATAGGAGGTTCAATCCCTGGCTCTATCTGGTGGTCTGATGGTCAACTGTATCGAATGGGGCACTAAGAGCTAACAGAACAAGTACAGAGAAAAATCCTTTGTCTGATGCAACCAGGTCATTTGTCACCAGTGCTGTCTCTGTGCTATGATGCACTTTAAATCCTGACTGAAAATCCTCAAATAAACTATTGTTATGTAGAAAGGCACATAACTTATTGGTGACCACTTTCTTAAACTTGGAGAGAAAGGGAAGGTTAGATATAGGTCTATAGTTGGCTCAAACCCCTGGATCAAGCGTAAGCTTAGTATAGTTAATAGTTTAACTAGTCTGTTGTCTGCACATCCATCATTGTCTGGTTTGGATCGGCCACCAAACAGGACAAGAACAGACTATGACAGTCAGGCCTGCAGAAAAAAAAAAAAAATCAGTGGTGCCAACCTGCCCTCCATCCAGGACTTGTACATCTCCAAAGTCACGAAACATCACTGCAGACCCATCACACCCTGGACACAAATAGTTCCATCTCCAATCTGGTAGCCGCTATAGAGCACTGAAGAGCAACAACTACTACTACTAGAAACCAGAACAGCTTCTTTCCTGGCCATCACTCTGATGAACACTTAATCAGTCACACGGTGTCAGGAACAACCTCTGTGCATTTTTCCAGTACCTGTATATTCAAAATTATTTATTCAATCATTTTTGCACTATTACTCAATTTTATTGTCTGTGATACATACATTTTATTTGTACATAGCAGTTAAATGTTTATGCTCACCTTTGTTGTCTTTGTTTGTCCATTTCTGTGTATGTACATTGAGAGCAACAGAAAAACTGGAGTCAAATTCTTTGTATGTGTACGCATACATGGCCAATAAAGCTGATCAGATTCTGATTTTGAGATGGTGGTATTTTTTTAAATCTCCTCTACAGAAAGAAATCTTTTATCTTTTTTCATATTTTTCTTCATCTTTAATTACAGAAAGAAATCCAAGAAGTCATGAGCCCTAAAGGGTGCCCAGCTGACAGACGACTTGCAACTGAATCCTAAAGGGTAGAGAGGGCATAGTTTAGGTCACTAATGCCATTTTCAACAGTACCTCTTGCTGTCCTAAAAGGAGCCAGGAGCACTGAGTGCAGTTAAAGTTGCCGGGCCAATGTGGTGAGTGGTAAAAATATCAGCACAAACATTACAACGACAGGCTACTGTCGCTTCAAATTTAATTATAAAGTGTTCCAACACTGCAGATGAGACAAAGGAGACAGTAAGGGCAGACACCTCAGAGAGGATCAAGTCCAGGTAGTTACCACTGCAGTGAGTACGTTCATGTACAAACTGAATGAAACCAGTCAGCTATCGTCAGTAGTACTGAAAAGACATTTACTGATAAGGTTGCCTTATTCAAGTGAATATTGAAATCACCAATAACTAAGATCAAATTAGAATGAGGTTTTAGTCAGCACACATCCTCACAAAAAAGTGATTGTGACGACACAAGGCGTACAAATGCAAATTAATTAAAAAAAATAATTTAACTAAACAACAAAAATTAAGAACACACACACACACACACACACACACACACACACACACACACGTTGATCGTCGAGGTCTGTAGCAGCAGCCTAAAAAACACTCACTCAACACACCATCTCCCCACAGTCTTGACCACAGGCTTAGATTTTAGTTTCTGCCTGTAACCTGGGAGAACATGATCATGAGTCCTAAAGCTACATGGGAGACAGAGATAAAATACCTTTATTACTGTATAGCTGTGGTCCAGTGTGTTTTTATGCCTGGTGGAACCCGGAGGCAGCCTTTATTGTTGCAGGTGAATTTAACCAATCCAACCTGAAAACTGTACTCCCCAAATTTCACCAACATGTCTCCTGCCCCACCTGGGGAGACAAGTCTTACTCTAATATGGCTGATGCATACAAGGCCATTCCCCTCCCCCATCTCCCCAAGTACACACCACTCATTAAATGTGTGAAACGTTTAGTGAGGACAGTTAAAGTGTGGCCAGAGGGAGCAGACTCTGCCCTACAGCACCGGTTGGAACACAGACTGGAGTGTGTTTGCCACACTGGACTCAAACACAGACATCAATTACTGTGCCTCCTCTGTTAACGACATTATTTACACCAACATCAACATTGTCACCAACCTCAAACAGATTACAACATTCACACTTCAGAAGCTGTGGATGAACAAAGAGCTCTGCCTACTGCTGAAGGCAGGCAACACTGTTTTTAGATCAGGTGACGGTCGGGCCTACAGTTCATCCAGCCCTAACCTGAAGAGGGGTCAGGAGGGCCAAGCACAGCCACAAGCTAAGGATTGAGGAGCACTTCAACAACAACTCTGACCTCTGACGCGTGTGGCAGAGCCCATCACGGACCAATCAGTCCATAATCTTTCCTGCATGCCTCAGGTTCCTGAGGAGTTGTTTCCCTGAAATTCATAATCTCTTTGCTGGTGAGAAAAAAAGTATGTATGACATCACAGAATTTTAGGCTGCAGAGATCTTTGATTTACAAGGTTGTGTCAATGTCCAGACGAATTGCTATATACTTCTTGTCCCCTGTAGTGATCTTTTTAATGTGCTCAGGATAAGGATGAGCGTTATGTCTTTACTTTAGAAGATTTTCGACCTAAGACAAGCAGATATATTTGCTGCTTGAGGTGTGGCCTCCCTAGTGGAGGGGCTGAGTTGGCAGGGGCTGAGCAGGTTGAGTTGGAATGGATGTGAAGGACTGGTTGAACATGGAGGCAGGCTGCAACCTGGATGCCTGGGTGGCAGATGAGGCTGGCGTATGCTTAGGAGATTGAGAAGATTGTTTGGTCCATGGCATCCAGGGTGAGGGTGTATTAGTCCAGGGTATTAGTCTTAGTCCGATAAGAGGAAAGCATGAGGCTTCACCTACTGAACCCCTTATCCTTACACAGAAGGGACTGGTTGTACAGGGAGAAAGTAGCTTGCAGAAAGAACCTCTAGTAGCGGCCCTTGTCATAGCAAGTTATTGAAGATAGTCTTCCTAATGGAACTTCCACTAAGCTTCAATTGTCAAATTCCCGAATGTCTGAAACTGAAACTTTCAGCTTAAGCAATTCTTACTTTTTATTTAAATGTGTGTTTATGTGTACAGTTGCAGGCACTCAGAAGGCCTTTTGGCTGCAAGGCGGCTGGGAGCCAGTTCCCAGCCAACTCCCGACCACTGGGAGTCTTCCCCCCTCCTCCAGTTTCCTGACAGGACATTTCTAGATTCCACTGAGAAATCTTTGTGTTTGAGCACTTGAGCACATGTCTTTATTTGGTAAAGTGTTCACACTTCCCCAAAATTCAGAAGTTTTAATATTGTCACTATTATTCCCAAGTACAAGTGTTTATTTATTGAGCAAAAATCACATCGAACTGTTGTATTTTGTCATTTATATTTTATTAATAGTGGCAGTGAAATTTTTGTGTTTGCATCTGTGGTCAGTTGGCTGTGGCTCCAATGGTAGAGAAGCTTGTCTGCTGATAGCAAAGTGGAGGTTCGATCACCTGCTCTTCCAAATGTTTGTATACAGTGCCTTGTTAACAGTTATTTCTTACTGTACAGTATATCAGCCTGGTACTGGTGAAAGCTCTATTTCAGGCCTGTTTGCTATTGTTTTTGTGTGTGCCTTGGTTTTAACCACATCCTCCCAACACCAATAAATGTTATTCCTGACTAGCCAACTGATAAATGGAATGGTTAATAACAAAAGTAAACCAAACACGAAATTTGTAGTGATAAAAAAGGCTCTTGCACTCAGGCTACTGTGTGGAGGCTGGGAGACCTGTTAGGACGATGGGCTATTAGGTGCATACAAAAAGGTTCACTGTAATGCAAATTATGTCTTTGAGCTCTTACCAGCCAAGATAAGAAGCAAATGATTTATCCATTTAAATAATAACAATATCCACAGACTTTATAAACTTTGTAAAACTTTGTCTAAGGCAAATTCTTAATCAGTTGTGCTTTCTTTGTATGCAGAGAGCACAGTAGAGAAGGAGGATTTTTGATACATTAGGTGTAGGTTAAAGATAGATGAAGCCTTGTCCCCCTCTTAAAATAACAAACTCTGAAAGTGGAATTTTAGGGTAGTACAGAGATCAGTGTTGTATTTAAACCTAAAGAGGTACTGCACACTTCACCATGTTTTTGAGCTGTAAACTGAAGTATGTGACTGTCAATGCTGGTGTTAATATTGACATTCTTTGCAAAATATATAAAAAATGGCATTTTATGGGCTTAAAATGACTGTTTCTAACACAGAGCGGTGATCAGTGACTCCCGACCCCACGTGGTACAAACTACGTGGACTTGAGACCACGCCTCCCACAGTCGCTGCTTTCCCCCACTCCTCTCTGTTTTGCTTTTTAAAATGTTCTGGAAGGAGGGTGCTAGCAGAATTTGAGGGTACAGTTACACTTCAAAACAAACTTTCCCTGGAGATGGTGTCGAATAAACACTGGTTCTTTAAACATATTTATCTGTCCTTGTAGTAGCAGTTTAACATGATCTTTCTGTTATATGCTCTGTCATATGCCTGAGAGGGCTTACAACATCCAAGGTAGTCCTGAGAGGTTTGTTTTGTTTGCTTTCTCCATAGAAAAATGAAGCAAAGTTATTCTGCTGAAAGCCATGTGTAGCCAGTCAGAAAAATGTATAGCATAAATGTTTGAAACAAAATACAATGTAAACTTCAACCATGGTACAAGTAAAAGGCATCAAACTGCAGGGGTGACTGCCCCCTGTTGTTGAACTAATGAACTTCCAGGTCATCTTCACCCTCCTAACCGCCATATACAGTGAACAGAGTATTCTCTTCTCATCATAATCAGTGGTCATGCTGATACAATAATAAACCTACTGTGACCGATTCATCAAAGTCCTTTCTGAGACTCTGTGGGTTGCCACCAAGTAGTGCGAACACAATCAGATCCCTGCTGAACACAAATGACTTACACTGCTTATACTTTGTGTGTGTGTGTGTGTGTGTCTGTGTGTGACATTCTTTCATAGAATAAACACAACCAGATCAGTCAGACTAAAATCCGTGTGGCCTCCACCCTCCTCTTCATCCTGGCTGGCTGCATCTTGTTCGTCACTATCCCAGCTGTGATCTTCAAACACATTGAGGGCTGGTCGGCTCTGGAGTCAACATATTTTGTCGTCATCACTCTGACAACAGTTGGAATAGGTGACTATGTGGCAGGTGAGAGCATTCATAGTAGGAGAGCGTTATTCATAGTCAAAATATTCAAGTGATCAATGATCAAGTATTGATCACTAATAAATACATCAGAACATGTGTCAAAAGTTATATAAGTGTATCAGACTTAGATGACATATAGGTCATGATTAGAGTTATTTTTCATTATAATTTAGGCAAAGCTTATCTATTAAAAAATATTATTCTACAAGAAAAGAAGAACAAAACTGTAAGAAATATCATATTAAGAGGACAAGTTCATCATAAATAAGAACTGGAAAAAATATTAAATATCTACAGCTCCTAAGCTGCAGTATTCACTATACTGAACAATATAAAAGTGTCTACTAAACTACATACTGATGACTGTGCTACTTTCACTACTCTTTCACCAACAGTTATATCAGCAAAAATCCAGCTGTAATTGTGATCAGTGGATTCCCTTGGCATGCAGGTTGATTGCTTTACAACTACAAACCTTACTTTTTCTTTGTAAAAACTATGCATAGTAGCTTCTACTCACAGTCAGTGTTAATTTCAGAGTATGCATGATTGTGCTCACATAGCAGTGCCATTATTTTGTACAGCAGTTCAGCTCAGAACTGGCTTGTACTGCATGCTTGCAGCAGCAGTGATGTATAGTTCTTCATTCATTTATGTCTTGTTTCCTAATCAGGGGGAGACCGGAGGATTGAGTACCGGAAGTGGTACAGACCACTAGTGTGGTTCTGGATCCTGGGTGGTTTGGCCTACTTTGCTGCAGTGCTGAACATGATTGGTGACTGGCTGAGAGTGCTGTCCAAAAAGACAAAAGAAGAGGTATGCTCGAATAAGGAATGATTAAAGCTGATATGATGAAAATTTTGATACTCATGTTGTATTCCTGACCAGTGTAGGGCTACAACTAATAATCATGTTTACTATACAAAATGTATTAATTATTTTGATTGATCATTTAGCCTGTTAATGCCAGAACCCTGTGACACCCTATCCTATCACAATCCCATAACAAGTTATCAACCTCCACAGTTATCAGTAAGTATTCTCTGGGAATACTTTTTGTGGCTCCAGTTTTGCCATTATCCTGAAAACCCTCTCTTAAAACAGTGCCAATGGGCTGCATATCTTTGTGCGTTGTGAAAAGTAGCCAGTCAGACGAGGTTGTACTGTTAACGTTGTTCCACTCATTTCTGGTGCCTACGCTACCTCACATGGGTTGCAGCTAGCAGGTGAGTCTAGAGTAAGGTAGATGCTGTTTACAAAGTCTGCGAAAAACTTTGTGTTTGTCATCTTGCCATCTATACAAACCCACCATTTTCACACTGTGCTTTTCAGATGCTTTGGTGTTGTGATTATCACGGCTAGTTAGTATCCACTTCCATTTTTATTTATTAGCAGTTTACTGATAGGGCATGCAATAGATCAAGCTGAATGTGAATTTTAAGAGCACCCTCTGCTGGACTACAAAGCAAACTACTTTAAATGGTCTGTTGCGCTGATAAAAAATTTGAATTTGGACAGGTCATTACAGTTTGAACATTTTTTTTCCCCCCACTTTCAAACAAAAGTTCAAATTCAGAATAAAAAGTGCCAGTTCTTTAACAGATATGCTTTTGTGTGAGGCACTTCCCATTCTGGCAGCCACCATTCCTAATACAATATAAAGGGATCTGCGGTCACAGGGGTGGTAACAGGTTGGCAGGGGTAGGACCAAATTGCAGAGAGGAGAGGAGACCGGCAGGTATGGTGTGAAGAGTTTATTCCAAAAGGTAAAACACAAACTTACTGGCTGGGGAGGCAAACATAAAATATAGTGTCCAAAGCAGGCAGATGACAAAAACAGGCAATCCAGGGACAAGGCACATGGGAACGCAGCACAGACAACCAAGGAACAGGAACACAAAACATTGGAACAGGAAACAAGGCTCTGACAGTAGACAAAGAAAGTGGACCAGTATATATAAGTGACTGATCAGAGACAGGTGAGTGAACAGGTGAAGGTAGTGATGCTGATGAGGAAGGAGTGGCTGACAGGCAGAGAGATGAGTGGAGAGGGTGTGTAGATGGGAGGGGGCAGTCAGGTGATGGGAAGTCAGGAAAGTCAGAGGGCATCTGGTGGAAGGTGAGGGAATGGCAGGTCAGGGGAACAGAGAAGGTGTCCATGGCCCAAGGGCAGTTAGCAAAAATGAAGACATGGAAAACAGTGACAACAAACAAAAAAGGAACAGATCATGACATTTGCCCTAATTAGTCGTACATACGACTAACGTCTAAAAAGTATATAGGTTACGTTATTTATAGGGGAATTAATTAGCTTTGCATTGTTATATAATGCAGTGGATTGCAGCCTTTTCATTTTGCGTTCCCCTAAAACAAAGCAATGTCTTTACAGCCCCTTGTTACATACAGTATGCCTACAGATGTAAACTGTCTTATTATTATAAGAATGATTTGTAGAGGCCTAAGGAAGTAAAATTATCTGTCAAGATTGATAACATTTCCTGGATTACTTAGTGCTCCTTAATTTATCTTAAAAAGGACCTTGTGCTGCAGCATTATATTAGGACAAAGTACACTGATACTTACTGATATCAACTAAGTAATAACTGATAACTGTAAAAACTGTCTTTGACCAAGGTTGGCGAGATCAAGGCTCATGCAGCAGAGTGGAAAGCAAACGTGAGAGCAGAATTTCGGGAGACGCGCCGGCGTATGAGTGTCGAGGTCCACGACAAGCTGCAGCGAGCTGCAACTATCCGGAGCATGGAGAGACGGCAGCTGGGGCTGGACCAGCGGGCTGTGTCCCTGGACATGCTTTCCCCAGAGCGCCGTGCCATGTTCAACAGCCTGGACACCAACAGCTATAAGACCTCCTCCCAGGAGAGTATCGACACCAAGCTGAACAACCTTCGGCTGCGGGGGGCAGAGCAGTGCGACCGGCGCTCCAACCACCAGACCACTTCTGAGGACAACATTTTTAACCGCCTTGGCTCCGTCACCAAGCTGGCCAAGCGCAACAGAAACCGGGACCTGAAGAAAAACATCCCGGATGAGGCTCGTCGGCCTCACAGTGAGGCCTATGGCTGTAGCACGCCCACTTATGACTGCAGCACACCCACGGCAGATGAAGGGAAAAGGAAGGACGAAGGAGAGGATGAGAATGAAGACAAGGAGTGCAACACTAGCTTGTCTGATTTTCCACTGTTTGTGGAAGCTTGCAAGCCACAAAATGGGACTTTTCCAGATCAGACCAAAGAGAATGAGAGTGAGAAAACACTTAAAACAAAAGAGCTGCATATTCAGATGGGCCCATAGACAGTGTGTTCCCCTACAAAAGGAGGTTTTAAATACCACTAGTGCCTTAGGTCCCCCCTATTCCTGTGTGTGCTTAAACAGGGACAGCACCTGTCCCTTTGTGCTATATACTGTCATTTTCACATATCCACTGTACCCTATGGATCTGATTGACAGAAATTGTGTTGTATAGATGTAAGACCTGGTAAGGTTTTTGAAATTTGGCTATGCCAGATGATGGTCATATTAAAATAAAGTTAGTCAGCTATTAGGTGTTTAAAGGATAACAACTTGGGTCTTAGGTTTCACAGCCTTGGCCATTATTTCTCTCAGTTGTGATAACATTGTACTTTACTGAAGTAACTGCTGAGATCCAGATGCATAACCTCCATGAGGGACTGTATTTGTTCACTCAATATTCAGTTGACCAACTCCAAACCATACCAGATGTGTATTGTTCACTGAATTCCTCCTGCTTCATGTTACCATGTATGTCAATGAACAAATGAACACAACTGCGTTTTGGGTCAGTTTTGGAGTATATCTGGCCCTAAATACATATGGACGGGTGTTTTTTTTTTTTTTCAGATGTAACAGGCTGGAGGATGATCTGGGTTTCACTCACTCAGTCACTTGCATTTTGAAACCAATTGCTGATTTCTCACAAAACTTGTGATCAGTCAGTGTCAGTGTTTACCAACCACACTATAATTGTGTTGTTGGTTAAAATACACACCCATGATGATGGTGTGGCAGAATAGCTCACTTCTAATGTCTGACTGAAGACTTTGCCCTTTGTTGATACTTAAAGTAGGAAGACAAGTTTTGTGTTTCTTGGCACATCTGAATTTGTTGTAGTGATGTCAGTGTGGTCTCACATTTCAGCAAGTAACTTGTACTGTAATCATCCCTGATAAAAATGATGGCCAAAACTGTGTTGTTTTCAGACTTATTACAATTAAATCCGAGTTTTGATGAATCTGGTATTATCCTTGAACATAGAAAGGGAAGCTGCTAATCACATCCAAGATGTGTCAGCTATACAAGCTGTCAGCCAGTAAAGTTCAGATTTACACTGATGTAGGATTGGGGGCTGGATAAAAGTAGACAATGTAGAGTAAAAAATAACACATATTTGAGAAACGCAGACTACTCTAAAAATTTAAATCCTACTCCCTTATATGAAGTTTCACATTTAATAGACGCCAAAGAGATGATTGTAGGTAATTTAAACGAGGTCTGCATATAGACCTTAAACTTGGTGCTGTGACTCCATATGTGGCTCAAGTCAGAACACAAGTATTACACAGAAATAATGATGAACAAAAAAATCACTCAAAAAAAGATACAACACTGTTGAAGAGTAGAATAGTAACACATGACAGAAGTGTGATTTAAATGTAAAACTTCCACTATGTGTTTGTTGTCATGCTGTTATACATGTTGCCTATTGAAACTTAAAATGTGCATTTAAATGTTAATGAACATGATTCAGAACATGCTGTCATGTGCATGGTCCCTGAGCTAAACTGTCTGTCTCAGTACAATGTCCAAAAATACTACCTATATCATGACCTCTTTGAACACTATCTCAGGGCTTGTTGTCCTAATATTTGTTGTTGACATTATCTATCAAGTGCTGTATTCACACTTTGAGTGGATGAGGGAAAAATGACTGCACCTGTGCTCTATGAATATTAATGATACCAGAATGGAAGATAAGCCATAACGCAAGAAGAGGGACTGTTCCATACTGTACACGGAACAGTATGGATGGATGGGGAGATTATAAAGCACTGCTATTACTGTGAGAGTGTATTGTGTACTTGACTCAAGCATATCCACAGACTGTCGAAAAACATGGAAGAATGGATCAACCGACGTTTTGGAGCTTGGATTTGGGTTTACTCCTTATCTACAACCTGGAAAATCTAAATTTGAACAAAGCATAAGGTGTCTGGATGGACCTTGGTTGAGACAAGCTAGTGGAAACCCTCACAGCTGACATGCTTGATAGGCTGGGACACCTGTCAATCAAGCAAACATGCTTGAAAATATACTTCTCTAGAAGCCTTAATACCTCTTTGATGGATTCTCAAACAACCCCAATGATGCAAATAAGAAGGGAAATTAGCTCTTGAGAACCAAACTTCATGTGATAAAAAAACAGTATTCCTGAAGTAATGTTGGAATTTTTGAAAGGAACTCTATGCAGTTGGTAGTGCATCTTAAGGTACTTGTGCAACAGCTGCAGCTTTTAGCCATGGTGGTAGCTGCCTGAGCGTACAATGTTATTCCCACAAAAAAACACACATTTGAAGGGAATTACAGCACATGCTTAAGAAGTGTATAGCAGTGATATTATGATGCTCACATTGTCTTTTTCACATACACTCCACAGCCTCATGTTATTGTACTCACTATCTGTGTGTGCACATATCTGTCTGATCCTACTGAAGTGAAGCTCTAGGCTAGTGTGAATGCAGAAAAGCAAGGACTACTATGTGTTTTAAAAATTCTTCTAAGAACTAAAAAAATGTCAAAGCTTAAAAGAAAACCAAGACATGAAAAAAATGGCATGCTATATTGCAAAACTATACTACAATGTATATGGTGTTGATTGTATACCACCACATGCTTCAGAGGATGATACTTACTATGTTTTTTTGTGTCAAGACGCACAAGCAGCACGTACTTGAACATTGCTCACAGTATTGCTAGTGCAACAATTACATTAAATGTAGTGATTGCCTTTTGTAAATAAAGATCACTGCATTAAGTGCTCTTTGTGAGATGTAGCATGCATTTCAAGGTCCTTGAGGTGGCTTTGAGTCTCATGTACCTCTATCTTTCACATCAGTGGCTTTTATCAGGATGGAAAGAAGATGGATCAGTTTCCCGGTCACTGCCTGTGACCTCTCCTAAACTGAAATGATCCTGTTTTTAGCTGTTTCCTGTGTACTACCTCAAAAACTCCTGGGAGAACGTTCAGAACCGTATCACCTTCAGATGTACTTTCTGACTGATTTAAAAACCTAATTGGTTGAAGCATACAAAAAAATTAAATGCGAGGCCCCATGTATGTGCATGAACCACAGTCCCAGCACCAGAAGAAAGTAACTGGCAGGACCTCCAACTTTTTAATGAAACAACGGAACTTATCTTAACTTATTGTTAAAGATGACGCATAGTTTAGATTCACTCCAGTCCACCATCGTAAACCATTGTGAGACAATAATGTGCAAGTATACCATGTCGTATTTTAAATCCATTATTCAAGATAATAATTCTAACCCAGACAGTCTGAGGACTAAGTCAAGTTGCTTGTTCAATGACATTTTATTTTGGGAGAGATGGCACGTTTGTCCATGGGTTGCTAGGTCTATGGTAATGTTAGACACACGCCAACCGTGACCCAGCCCCAGAAAAGCTGAAGATATTGGATGGATGTGGATGGATGGATGGATGATTCACCAATGACCAATGACAATGTTTTGAATGCTCAATGAAGTTATCATGTAAATTAATTACTTATTTCTAAGTTATTGCAATGGTACTATAGAATTCTTATGTTTTGGCAAGTAAAACACTTACTTTTTCATTTTGACATACTGATGCCATCATCCCCTTTATTACGTATATCATATGTACTGGCTATATTATTTCATTGTTTTACAGTTTCATTTTTCTGAAACTCGTTCTGAACATTAAAAATCATACTGATCATATTTTTATATCTATTTTATATGTTTCCATTTTATTTTATCAATTGTAAGATTAATTTTGTATTCTATTGTTAAATTCACCTTTATTATAATTTATTTAGCTAATTGTTAGATTGAGATTGTTGTTGGAGCAAGGCATCTAACAATTTCACTATACATAGAACTGTGTATGTTTGTGACAATAAAACCTTTGATTTGTATAATCCGGATATTTTAAAAGACGCTCCCCAGTCCAAAACCACGAATCATTAGGAGATACCACAGTCAGAAGGAGACACCCAACGGGTTGACACTCAAACATGCTTGCAGGAACAGAGAACCGCTGAGGCTCAGAAGGTAGAGAGGGTTGTCTGATAACCCCACCCAAACTCTACACCACTGGCTATGAAGTGTAATAGATAAGGCATGTAACTGGGAAGAGAGAGCCCCCTGCTGGATATCTGTGGTTTTATGTTTTCATTACAGGTTAAAAGCATTCTTAACATAGAGACATTACAATTTTTTACAATCACTAACATCCCTTTGCCCAATCTGTAGTCACATTTTCTAAACTATTAACACAGTTAGCACAACCTGTCTGTTGTAGACCATACCATTAACACAATTCATGTGGTTTTCATACATTATCCAGTCAATTAACACGTTTCCAAAATGCTTATAATTTCTTTACATACAAGCTTACCCGATAAAAATGACGGATCTTTCTTGTCTTATTTACAAATGCTTACACACAGCATGCCAGAAATGAAAACCTAATGTTCAAAACCTTAAATATAGTATAAGTATAGTATAGTATACTATAGTATAAGGGCTCTTTTTCTGCAACAAAGACAGCTCCAAAGCCAACGACACCTTGGATCACTGCTGCTACACCACAGTGAGCAGTGCCTACCATGCCATCCCCCGAGCTCCACTGGGAAACTCTGACCACATCACGGTCCACCTGATTCCTGCATACAGGCAAAAGTTAAAGCTCTGCAAACCTGTTGTGAGGACATCAAAGCAGTGGACCAGTGAAGCTGTGGAGGATCTTGAGGCGTGCTTGGACTGTATTGACTGGGATGTCGTCAGGACTGCCACCAACAGTCTGGATGAGTTCACAGAGGCCGTGACGTCCTACATCAGCTTCTGTGAGAACAGCTGTATACCATCACATACCAGGGTGATTTGCAACAATGAGAAACCCTGGTTCACAGCCAAACTCAGACAGCTAAGGTTTCAAAAGGAGGACACATTTAGGAGTGGAGACAGAGACAGGTTCAAAGAGGCAAAGTCCAGGTTTAGCAAGGAGGTGAGAGGAGCTAAACAACTGTACTCTGAGAAATTCCAACAACAGACTCTGCTTCTCTCTGGAAGGGGCTCAGACAGATCACCAATTACAAACCCAGAACCCCCCACTCTGATAACGACTTGCACCTGGCCAACAACCTGAACGAGTTCTACTGTCGTTTCGAAAGACAATGGGACAGTCCAGACACCATTCCCATGTGACTCCACCTACCAGCCCCAGCCCACCATTCACCTCTCCCACCACAGCAGGGGCCTGGGCCTTTCCACAACTTCACACCTCAGAGGCCCCCTCCCCCTCCACAGTGACACCTCTCTCAATCCTGGAGAGGGATTTAACAGACTATTTAAGAAAGAAAACCCCTGCAAAGCAGCCGGGCCAGACTGTGTCTCTCCATCCCCCCGAAGCACTGTGCTGATCAACTGTCTCCGGTGTTCACAGATATGTTTAACACCTCACTGAAGACATGCCATGTACCAGCCTGCTTCAAGACTTCCACCATCATCCCTGTTCCCAAGAAGCCAAGGGCCACAGGATTTAATGACTACCCGTCGTCCTTACCTCTGTGGTAATGAAGTCATTTGAGCGCCTTGCTGTCAAACATCAAATCCATCACAGACCCACTCCTGGACCCCCTGCAGTTCGCCTACAGAGCCAAAAGGTCTGTAGATGATACAGTCAACTTGGCCCTCCACTTCATCCTCCTGCAGGTGGATCACAGACTTCCTGTCCGACAGGAGGCAGCACTTGAAGCTGGGGAAACATTTGTCTGACTCCCGGACCATCAGCACCTGTGCCCCTTAAGGCTGCATTCTTTCCCCTCTACTCTTCTCCTTATATACCAACAGCTGCACCTCCAGTCTGTCAAGCTCCTGAAGTTTGCGGACGACACCACCCTCATCGGGCTCATCTCTGGTGGGGATGAGTCTGCCTACAGGTGGGAGATTGACCATCTGGTGACCTGGTGCAGCAAGAACAACTTGGAGCTCAATGCCCTCAAGACAGTGGAGATGGTTGTAGACTTCAGGAAGAATCCAGCCCCACCCACCCCCATCACCCTGAGAGAATCCCCAGTCGACACTGTGGAGTCCGTCCACTTCCTGGGCTCCATCATCTCCCAGGTCCTCAAGTGGGAACTGAACATCAGCTCCATCACCAAGAAAGCACAGCATAGGATGTACTTTCTGCGGTAGCTGAAGATGTTCAGCCTGCCAAAGACGATGATGGTGCACTTCTACACTGGCATCATTGAGTCAGACTGCAGCGTATCATTCACTCCGCAGAAAAGGTGATTGGCTGCAACCTACCATCTATCCAGGACCTGTACACCTCCAGGACCCAGAGGCATGCAAGGAAGATTGTAGCTGACTCCTCCCACCCCGGACACTGGCAGGAGGCTGTGGTCCATCAGGACCAAAACCTCACGCCACAAAAACAGTTTCTTCCCTTCTGCAACTGGCCTGATCAACAAGGCCCAGGACCCCCATTGACAAGGACCCTTATCCCCTCCCCAAACAGACATTACGCATTACATTAACGCAAAGCCCCCATCGTAATGCGTTACACTGACTACAACTATTCCTCTCCCTCTGGACGAGGGAGAGGAATAGTTGGATGAGGGAGAGGAGGACCACGGCGAGGAGTAGCAGGACCAGGGAGAGGTGTAGTTGGACCAGGACAAGGGGGAAGGAGAGATAGTAGAGGTAGGGGGGGAAGAGTAAGAATGTGTGGTGGTGTTCAAAGAAGAATAAGAGCTGTTGTCACTGATGAAATAAGAGCCACCATCATAGACTATGTGATAAATCATGGTCCAGAACTAAGAGAGGTTGGTGAAAGAGTCCAGCCTAATCTCTAATCATGGTCAACCTAATCATGGTTTCAATTATCCAAACTTTTCAACAAACCAACAGGTAAGTCATGCATTTCAAAAGGACTTCTGCTATCATTACTGTTTCTGTGTCCCACAGTAACTGTAGGCTACCAGTCCCAACTACTGTAATGCATGTGTTGTATTCTTCTTCCTCTAAAGGACATAAAGTCTACCTCCCTCTGGGGGAAGAGGAAAGCTCCTCAGTGAAGACCCAGAGCATGCCTATTGTAGAATTGGCCATTGCTGATAATAGGATACAACTAAGAGAAATGTAAACCATAATTGTAGAGGACAACATGGTCTTTCACAATGTGGACAGCATCAGCATGATTGCAATTGCTCTGACTCTGACCAAACACAGAGTTCGAATGAAACAGTTGTACCGTTCCTTTTGAAAGGAACAGTGAGCAGGTCAAGGAACTCCGACACCAATACGTCCAGGTAGGGTGTCTATCCAATATGTCATGTTCTATAGTGAGTTTTACACTATGCTACTCTACACGTAAACATGGGTTACAGTACATACAGTATGACATACTGAAAAGAATTTCCAAGTAGTGGGTTTGATTTCTTTTAGAGAGTCATGGAGTTAGAGGCTAATCAGACCCTACATGAAATCCTTTATGTTGATCAGGCAGGGTTTAACCTTAATCATCAGGAAATGGCCACTGTTGATGTACCAGGTCAGAGAGGAGCCAACTTGGTTAAACTTACTAGAGCCAATACATCCACAGCAGGCCCAGAACATGGCCCTTGGAGATAGCTCTCCTCTATCTTTGGGGTGGGAAATCTGCCATTTCACTGCTGTGGGCTCAGAGCGAGGATGTTTTCCCCCTGCTCTTCTGATGTCCTTACTGCGGCAGAGAGTTCTGTGCAGCTGTCTGTCCTTCCTGTCATTTGCTGGCTGTGGTCTTCCCTGTTTTACAGCTACATTGATTGTCAGCGGAGGTCTCAGCGTTTAAGCTCTGGCAGAACTGCCAGAGGGGCGGCAGAAAGCTCAGGCAGAACGACCGCAGGGGCCGCAGGAAACTCAGGCAGAACGGCCGCAGGGACCGCAGGAAACTCAGGCAGAATGACCGCAGGGGCCCCGACGCTGGAACATTAGGGGTTCTGTGTCTCTGTCCCCGAAGCCCGTGAGTCCGTAGGATTCGAGGACCAAATGCTACCATCAGTGCATTCTGCTAATTGCTAATGCATTGCATTCTGATAATTGCTACAATTCATTACATTGTGCTAGTTGCTTATTTCATGCATTCAGCATTGCTACATTTCACAGCATTCAGCTAAAGTAGATATTTCAATGCATTCTCCAATTGCTACATTGAGACCCAGTTTTTTATTTTACAACCAGCTTTATTTGAGGTATAGGTAGGATTCTACTTCCCTGCAACAACTGGGGCGTTGGCCATCTTCTGCCTACACCTCCTACATTCACCCTGACAATGATACTATCCTCGCACATCAAAGATCTCTGAAGCCCTTAATCCAAGCCCCCAAGAAGTGCGCCACACTTTCCATAGGAATGAATGAGACCCCGCCTCCAATGCTGTATCCAGTTTTTTTTTAATACATCCATGCCTTAATCTGGGTGAGTATTCATATAAGTCTACCGACTAACTTTACAAAGACAGGAGCAACAAAGCAAGTTAGTTGCTTACTCTGCAAGGACAACAAAGGAGCGACCGGTTTACTCCAACCTGCACTTAGAAAACAACACGGCAAAGACCACATTCAACACTGGTATCACCACTCAATCAAAATGTTGCACTATTAATTTAAAATTGCTGGTAACTATCAGTGCAGTGTGTGGATGTTTTTGTCAGATTCTTGCTTTCAGTTGTCTTTATTGACATATTATTGGTTTGGCAATGCAAACCACATAATTACATTCTTCCATGAGGGGCAGTAATGAGCTCAGTCAGGTACTAGAATGAGATAAGGAAGATGCCACATTCAAAAATGTTGTTGAACAGGCCACACAGAAGTGAAATTTATCCAAACATCAACTTCCCCACCTCCAATTGAGAAGTGAGAAAAGCACACAACTGCTCCCCTAAGCTTTTTAGTGTTAGTCATCTGGGATTCCCACTGGTAATGTGGAATGTTTTTAATCCAAAGCACAATTCATGGAATTGAAAAAGAGAAGAGTGAATGAGCAATGAAGGTCAACACCAGACAGAAATGAGAAAATAAATAATGTCTGCTGTCACATTGAAGCTCCAGTCCTCTGACACAAACTTGTTAGTCTGAGTCAACTACTTCTATTTATTGAAGTGTTTTAAACCAATATGAGAGAACAGAGGACACACAGACAAACACAATAGCAAATGAACCACAGGAAGGCATGAATGGCACACACGCACACACACACACACACACACACACACACACACACACACAGTCGCCCATCTTGATGACCCAGACTTGCCAGAAGGGAGTTACAGTAGTCGAGGTGAGAGATGACCAGTGCCTGCACAAGGAGTTGAGTAGCATATTTAGTCAGACAAGACCTGATCTTTCTGTTATATGATTCGAAATGATGGCCAAGTGAAAGATGAGACATGCTGAGTGAAAATTAGTTGGTCTTATCTATCATGATGCAGAGATTTCTTGCAGACTTTGGTGATGAGAATGAGGCCTAGCTGAACTGGATACTAATATGCTAAACACATCCATTTTGAGATATCAGTGAGGCAGGCTGAAGAAGGGGGGCAAGCAGTGATCCATGCAGTGACCCAGTGGAAAAGAAGTGATGCTTAACAACTTTTTTGAGGTAGGACTCAAACTCTCTAGTTAGATAGGATGGACTGGAGGATTTGTTGGTTTATCTTGTCAAAGGCTGCAGACAGGTCCAGCAATGAGAGAAATGATGACTCTGCATCACTTCGCACTGACTTCAGGGTTTCCATCACTGACAGCAGTGCAATTTCAGTGGAATGTTCTTGAAAACAAACCGGTTTGTATTAAGTAGATTATTCTGAGAGCGTAAATCTGAGACTATGGTAAAAGCTGCACGCTCTAGAACTTTTGATAGGAAGGGTAGAAGCAAGACTGGCCTGTAGTATTAAACTTGAGATGGATTAAGGGTTGGCTTTTTCAACAGTGGGGTAACCTGGGCCTGCTACAACAATGTGGGAAATGTACTAGAACCAAGAGAAGCATTTATCAACGCATGCATGATTGTGGCTGAGCTGGTTTGAAAGAGCTTGGTGGGAATAGGATCCAGATGACAAGTGATGACATGACTCGGGAGCAGAAGTGCACCTCGTGAGAAGGGAAAATGCAGGTTATATGAATTGGCCACTGATGGCTTTCACCTTGTTGGAGATTAGTGATTCAGATTTTGACACTCATTGTCATAACTCAATATGTTTTTCCTGCCTATTTTACTTACAGGAAGCCATCTTGTCAGTTGGCTTTTCAGACTATCCTCCATAGCCTGTCTCTGAAGTTTGCAGATTAAGAAGTTTAGGCGTATCAAATAACTAACTAAATAACTAAACATCATGGCACACAGGTGCTGCCATCTTGTAATGAATTCTGGGTGTTACGACAGAAAGGGAGGAAGCAAGAGGCTGCCACAGCTCAGAGGATGTCCAAAATTTTCCACAGTTTGCCTAATTTTTCTTGTTACCTGAGGGGAAATTTAATAATCTTGGGAAAATAAACGGGAGATTAGAGGATTGATATAAATCCAAGTCTGTGTGTTAAACTCACTTATCAACCCATTGTGTTGTGGTATAAAATATGTAATGTGGTATGTAATACGTTAATGTGGATTTATTGTCAAAGAATGAGTATCATATGTAATCAGTTATTATTGTGTGAAAGCCTGCAATATATCCCGACAGCCCAAAAGGAAGGGGGGCTGAGGGAAGTGAGAGTATCAGGATGCTGCAGCTAAGTATGGGGGGAATTTCTGTACACCTGCAACATCCACTCACCATTAGAATCTCTCATGTAAGTGTTTGGTACTTTCCACAGTTTTGGCGATTTGTTCCGGAGTATTGATATACCATTATGATTGATAAAATGATAGGCTAAAGCTAAAAAATAGGCGGAGGACCCCGCCTGGTTTTCGGATTAGAAAACGGGATGTACAAGACACTGAATTCAGTCTCCATGGAACTTGACTCGGGTTTTACTCTTGTGAAGGAAAAAAACTGTACTGCATCGAACTCTGACCATCTCCAGGGATTTTTTTGATTCACTTTGATAGCACTGAGTTTTTGATAATTATTAAGTGTTGGAGAAAAAGTCTGCATCTGACAACTGGCCCTGATCCGGGCTTGGCAACTCTGTCAGTATCTTGTTTGGTTAATCTTCACACAAACAGAGTTGTAAAAATAACAGTCTGTGGTTTTAGGGGGGAGTTCTGTGTTGGAACTATTTCTTCTGTGCCTTTAATCTAGCATTTTGTCGCTTTCAACCACACTGACAGTGAGATGCAGTTAAAAGATAGCCTACATCTGTTATCTTCACTGTACTGTGTTTTATATTTACGATAAAATAAAATCTCATAACATGCACTGCCTATTTTCATTAATTTATTATTTTCTACTTATGCAATATCTGTGCATATGGAGCAGAAAGCACACAGAGGCAGCACTGTTGCTGAAGGTACCATGTGTTGTTTTTGACCACTCGCGATATAAAGCAATGATTATTTAAGTGGGCCCCAGTTTTATTTCAAGCCTGTGCCCTGTGCAGTTCATATCCTGTTGTCGATTTCACACTGCCTGACAGTTGGTGGGGTTGATGCACCAATGAATGTAGCATAGCAGAGAAGAAAAACTGCTAGCTTGAAAACATGGCTGTAAACAATGCCAGATTTAAAATATTTAATCAAATGTTTTATGAAGAAGGAAATGCAATCCAACTCAGGGATAAAACGTTGTGGTGAGTTACACTGAATATAAACAGAAACTCCACAGCGAACCTTTAACTGCCCATTAAAAACATGAACCTCAATTGTACCTTCAGACTAACTAATTTAACAGAAACAAATATCACGTTTCAACTGATCTCCCCTGCATGGACATGGACATTCCATAGTTGTTCAGATATTTTATTTAAAATCAGAGGAAAAGTCATCAATTAAGTTACACCATTTCTATGAACATACACAGCTCTCTGCTGTGTATGCTGCTTTTCTACTGGAAATAATCATTAAGGCACCAATTAAGTTAGTCCACAGCTGAACATAGTGATGTCCACAGTGTTTCTGTTTGTGTAAATTACTGAGCCTTCAAAAAAACAAAAAACAAAAACTATATATTTACAACCTTAGTAGGAACTAAGGGGCTTGAGCCTGAGCATGTAGGGAAGTCAAAAGTATTGATAAAAAGTGTCTTCGAGCAACTCCAAAGGTGCCACAACCACTCAGTGAATGTAGCAACTGTGTTAACGTGCAGAAATAGAAAATGAGACATCATGATTGAAAAGGCGGTCAGCCAAAACATTGGAACTTTACACTGACCATCAACAGTGCCTTCAGATTTAAGGTATGGTGAAGATGAAGATCAAAGCAGATATAATATCAGAAACTTGAGGAATTATTTAATGCTTTGACTTGAAACACTAGCCCCAACAAATAAAGCATCACTGTCCACTAAAGTGATTTACTATTTAGCTGGGATGTATAAGCAGCAGAGGTGCCAACATGATATCATCATCTTTAGCCAGAATATACTAGATGTATTCATTTAGATGAAGCTAGCTTCATCCCGAGAGATGATGAGGTTCTGTAATTGAATCTGTAGAGTGGTGTGTCTGCTTGTGAAAACATTACTTGCAAATCATTTTTGTGGTTGCATTTAACTTGACTGGGCCATATTTGTCACATACTGCAGATGAATTAATTGAGTGCCAGAAATGTTAGAAAATCACAGAAAAGTACTTGAAAATAGTTTGTTTGTTAATTCACACTAATTTAATCATCTTGATAGAAAACTTCTAATGTAATCTAAAAGTACAGAGTACACTGTAATAAGACCGCAATGTCACATCTACTAATGGAGGAAATCTTTCTACCAGTTATGCTTTATTTCCGTGCCATAGGATACTTCAAGGGAAAATATTATTCCACATTGAGAGGTAGCATAAAATTATATAGAGTGAAGATAAGAACGCTCATTAATACCAGATATAAATGTTAAGGCTGTGATGAGATGCCATTATCCACAAAGCATATCCAGATACAGATTACATGTTAAAACTAGGTGGAAATGGGTCTATGTCCACCTTCAGAAACATCTCAGACTGATTGTAAAGCTAAAAATGGTGGCTTGCCACTGTGAAATACATGCCTTCAACACAATACAGCACCCATGATGCCAAGCACAGAATGCATGGCAGATATTGGTCATTAGAAGAAAATCCAATAAGAAAGCCAAAAGTGATGCTGGTCAAATTATTAAATTATTTCTGTAATATTTGTATGTGTGACTTGTATATATGACTAATAACAATCCTTTATTGAATTTATTACCTCTTTGTCATTTATGGTTTTTGTCATGACTTAAGGGCTGAGTTCAAAATCACTCACTTGTTCACTCTTCATTATTTCCTACATAATGAACAGTTGATATCAACTGTTCATTAATTTAATAGCTATTAATTAATCCATTAATTTACAGCTCAGTATATATATATACTGAGCTCTAAATTAAGATTTTGGAATCTAGGCCCACCCGCCTGGGGGTCCCACACCCTAACCATATGCCTTCAAGCTTACAGCTGAGTGTAACCTAAGCGTGTAAATCCGGTCCAGTCACATATATGAGGTATGACAGCACAAAGGTAGAGATAAACGTGAAGAAACGAGGCAATACTCCTACTCCCACCCAGGGAGAACAGCCCATTGGCCCAAGGGTTCAACACTTCACTCATAGCAGACAAAAATTTCAACAATTTCCTCCAGAGAGTGGGTTAGGGACATCCAAAATGTCCACTCTCTGGAGAATGAACTGAACTGAACGACTTCCCAGAAACTTCACCATCAATATTTTGGGGAAAGCAAAAGCAGTTCTTAGGGGACATATCATTTCATTCACCACATTAGACCTACCCATAACCTCAGAAGCATCCCCGTTGGAACAACTTGCCCATCTCACTAATTGGAAGAATTGCAGCAATATAAATTGTGATGGAAATCTTAGAGCTGGTTCACTCTAACAAGAAGTTTCAGGAGACCGGGATGTCTTACACAGGAATATTTATTGAAGCTCGATCGAGGAGAAAAGGGAAACACCACGTGTGAATCACAGCGTACTGCTACCCAAATCTGAAGATGGTGTCCTGAAGCTCAGTATTTAACCCTCCCCATAACTGATAAGTTCCGCTATATTCAAATAGGGTTATTCCTAATTCAGTCTGTCATGTGTGATGACTCTATTGGATATCAGATCCAAACAAGGAAAGACGTCAACCATTGCTGTCCTAGGAACAGCATCGCCTCTCTACAGTCTCTCTTATCCAGCATCAACAACCAGGCACCAGCCTGTTGTCTCTAACCCTGAAAACAGAAGATATCTAGCAGACCTTGGTTTACCAGATGCCAGAGCCAACTCGGCCTTGTCAGACACACAGAGTGAGACAGGCGAACAGAGACAGACAGGTGACCTGACCTGTGAAGCCCTGTCTTATGTTACCTTTAACCTACAAGAGGCAAGTTTAACATACAAGAAGGAAAATTCCTTCACATAAATGACCATACTACTCAAAATAAATCTTTTTTCCATTACCCCGGTCCAACCTACATCACATAGGTTTAACACTTTAGACTGTATCACAACAAAATTCTACTGGAAACATAAGAAACCACAAATAAAATGATCCACTCTTCAGAAACCGAGAAACAATGGAAGCCTAGCCACCCAAAATTTCAGATTCTACCACTTTGCAAATCATCTTCAAAATATACCTAACTGCAAGAACAACATAACTGTTTGAAAAACTCATTCATAGCAGTGACTTTGACAGCTTTGTGGAAATCCAACCAAATCACTTGACACCCATATTTTCAAATTTAAAAAAATACTGAATCTGGAAAATAGATGTTAAAAGCTCCCTTACCTGTTACTATTACTAGTATTTTTCATATTTTTATAGTCATTCACCCTCTTTATCTCTTAACTTCAGTTTGCTGAGGGAAGGGAAATAGTGGGAAAAGAGAGAGAAAACCATGGAAATTAAAATACAATATAATATATATTCTGATATAAGATGTGTATCAGATTATAATTACCTGGTCGCTCTCTCTGCTTCTCTTTCTCTCTCTGCTTCTCTCTCTCTCTCTCTCTCTCTCTCTCTCTCTCCCTGTACAATAGGCTGTCACACCCGCCAGCTCCCAATTCAACACTCTTTCCACAACTGTCTAGGTGAAGGAGGGTTGATGTTGTTTCACATGTTGTGGATGATGCATCGTGTCACCTCCAGCAGGGGTTCCCGTCCTCCTCAGCGGAAGTAGGACGACTCTCGACAACCAGACCCCCAAAACCCCGTCACCATGGATCTGTCCTTCATGGCAGTGCAGGTAAACTCCTCACGTCATTTCTGCTTTTCATTGGTCTAATTAAAGTGAGTTGAAAATACATGCATTGATGAAAGATGATTTTTAAAAATTCCACTGCAGGACCTTGTTCTGAGTTGCAATTTCAAATGTCAGTGAGTTTTAATCTTTAATCTGTTTTTCTGTCAATGAGATGAGCTCAGCAATTATATTCTGATATTCTTATGGAGACATCATGGCTCACATCCATCAGTTACTCGTCTGAACGGTGTAACTATACCATTATTTTTAAAATAAGCAGCTTTAAAAGTCTGTAGTCTGGTGGTAGGACAGCAGGTACTTCTGGATGTCTTGTTAGATAGCAGCATGTTAAACAGGCTGTTGCTGTTGTACATACAAACATAAATAATAGTTATGTATATGTGTATGTATGTATATATATATACATACACACACACACACACACACACACACACAAACAAACAAACATACATACAGACAATAAAGCAAAATTAATATTCTCTTAACCATATAATTATAATCATTGCATGCCAAAAGTTTTTTAGATTTTATGATTTTTATTGGAAGAAGAGGATCCATTAAGTTCTTGTAAGTGTCTGCCATCAAGTATGTGCAATAAGGCAGAGACAGGCATAGAGAGGAATGGTCTCTATCTCGACTTTGGCTTTGCGCCATGAACTGACTCTGACTGACGGGGCATTAAATGCCTTTATTGTTGTCTTCAGTAATAGATAACAGGAGGCGAAAATGTATATGTTTTGGCATAAAGGGGTCAGCACCTTAACCTGTAAGCCACCCGCAACCCTGGTAGAGCCATTTCAATTAAAATACTTATTGGTGCCAATTTGCCCTCCATCCAGGACTTGCACATCTCCAGAGTCAGGAATCAGGTAGGAAACATCCATGCAGACACATCACACCCCGGACACAACTAGTTCCATCTCCTCCCCTCTACGTGGCGCTACAGAGCACTGAAGGCCAAAACTACCAGACACCAGAACAGTTTCTTTCCTCTGGCCTTCACTCTGATGAACACTTAATCAGTCACACAGTGACAGGAACAATCCTGTGTATTAAACCTGGAACACTAAACATCCATTGTACCTATATAATCGAAATTATATATTGTAATTTAAATACAGGTTTTCTTTTAACATGTACATGTCGTCATTGTCAGTATAAATCTAAAGACGCTGTATATATTGTATATTATAACCTGTTACATTAATAATTCCATATTTTTATATTTGTACTCTGCACCATTGCACTATTGTCTTCCAGTATACACATATCAGTTCCAGTATATACACACATAGACATTTATATATATACACACACTTATATGTACAGTGGGTACGGAAAGTATTCAGACCCCTTTAAATTTTTCACTCTTTGTTTCATTGCAGCCATTTACTAAAATCAAAAAAGTTCATTTTATTTCTCATTAATGTACACTCAGCACCCCATCTTGACAGAAAAAAACAGAAATGTAGAAATTTTTGCAAATTTATTAAAAAAGAAAAACTGAAATATCACATGGTCATAAGTATTCAGACCCTTTGCTGTGACACTCATATTTAACTCACATGCTGTCCATTTCTTCTGATCCTCCTTGAGATGGTTCTACTCCTTCATTGGAGTCCAAATGTGTTTAATTAAACTGATTGGACTTGATTAGGAAAGGCGCACTCCTGTCTATATAAGACCTTACAGCTCACAGTGCATGTCAGAGCAAATGAGAATCATGAGGTCGAAGGAACTGCCCAAGGAGCTCAGAGACAGAATTGTGGCAAGGCACAGATCTGGCCAAGGTTACAAAAGAATTTCTGCAGCACTCAAGGTTCCTAAGAGCACAGTGGCCTCCATAATCCTTAAATGGAAGAAGTTTGGGACGACCAGAACTCTTCCTAGACCTGGCCGTCCAGCCAAACTGAACAATCGTGGGAGAAGAGCCTTGGTGAAAGAGGTAAAGAAGAACCCAAAGATCACTGTGGCTGAGCTCCAGAGATGCAGTAGGGAGATGGGAGAAAGTTCCACAAAGTCAACTATCACTGCAGCCCTCCACCAGGCTTTATGGCAGAGTGGCCCGACGGAAGCCTCTCCTCAGTGCAAGACATATGAAAGCCCGCATAGAGTTTGCCAAAAAACACATGAAGGACTCCCAGACTATGAGAAATAAGATTCTCTGGTCTGATGAGACGAAGATTGAACTTTTTGGCGTTAATTCTAAGCGGTATGTGTGGAGAAAACCAGGCACTGCTCATCACCTGCCCAATACAATCCCAACAGTGAAACACGGTGGTGGCAGCATCATGCTGTGGGGGTGTTTTTCAGCTACAGGGACAGGACGACTGGTTGCAATTGAAGGAAAGATGAATGTGGCCAAGTACAGAGATATCCTGGAAGAAAACCTCTTCCAGAGTGCTCAGGACCTCAGACTGGGCCGAAGGTTCACCTTCCAACAAGACAATGACCCTAAGCACACAGCTAAAATAACAAAGGAGTGGCTTCGGAACAACTCTGTGACTATTCTTGACTGGCCCAGCCAGAGCCCTGACCTAAACCCAATTGAGCATCTCTGGAGAGACCTGAAAATGGCTGTCCACCAACGTTCACCATCCAACCTGACGGAACTGGAGAGGATCTGCAAGGAAGAATGGCAGAGGATCCCCAAATCCAGGTGTGAAAAACTTGTTGCATCATTCCCAAGAAGACTCATGGCTGTACTAGCTCAAAAGGGTGCTTCTACTCAATACTGAGCAAAGGGTCTGAATACTTATGACCATGTGATATTTCAGTTTTTCTTTTTTAATAAATTTGCAAAAATTTCTAAATTTCTGGGTTTTTTTTTCTGTCAAGATGGGGTGCTGAGTGTACATTAATGAGAAATAAAATGAACTTTTTTGATTTTAGCAAATGGCTGCAATGAAACAAAGAGTGAAAAATTTAAAGGGGTCTGAATACTTTCCGTACCCACTGTATATATGTAGTTGTTAAAATGTCTAACATTTTTATGTTTACCTCTATTCAGCTTTGTTGTGCTTGTTTTTAGCTGTATGTCTATTTTGTGTAAGTACATTGGGAGCACCGAATAACCAGACACAAGTACCTTAAATGTTAACACATACTTGGCCAGTAAAGCTGGTTCTGATTCTACAGGGACCAGTTGCATAATGTTTTAGAAAAACTATTTGATCACATGTATACAAAGTCAAACCCTGAGGCACCATCTGTAAATAAATACGGTTTTATCCTAGAAAGCACATATCAGGACTAAAAAGATGACTGAGTATTTTTCATTTATAAACAGTATTTACAGGAGGGACAGAAGGGTATTTTATCCATTTCTATTTACATTTATATGGTTACGGAACAATTGTAGTCGTGGTTAAAAGAGATCAACATTGACTGTTGGTAGGAGAATGAATGGATGAATGGATAGATGTCAGTGTAATGCTACTTCCTCCTTTGCCCCTCAGAGATGAGTCAGTATTATGAAAGCCCATTTGCGCCACTGTGAAAAAAAAATAACGATCCTGTAAGCATTAATTATGAGATAGCTCATTATATCTCATTATAATGACTTACTATTTCATAATTATGAGATACTAAGTCATAATTATGAGATAGCTATGTCATAATTATGACTTAGGAAGCCAGCCTCTCGGGGCGGGGGTTCAGCAGAGCAGGTCAGCCATGATGGAGAGACAGTGAAGCAGGTGAAGTAAGATAAGATAGGTTTGAGTTAATGACAACTTCGCTCAGTATAAGAGTAGAGCGATTTATCAAACCGGCTTTTCAACAGTAGAAACGTGATATTTTCCCCTGCTTTGAGTGCAGTCTCTCTCTATGTTATCTGCTTAAAGTATCGTGCACTCTCCCCCGCTGCCCGGCTCCTCCAAACGCACGTAGACCCGTAGTCCACCAAACAAACACCACAGAAGGGCTGGAGGGCCGTCTCTGTGTCCCTGTGTGTGTGAGACCCAGAGCTCCAGCCGCTACTGCTGAACAGGAACAAGCAGAACTAGTAACATCTAGCAGGCTAAATATCTGGTCGTGTCACAGCCCGCTAGACGAGCCATGAAACGACTACAGCCAATGAGAGCAAACACAGGCCGGCTAGATGACAGCTCCTCTGCTGCAGCTCTCTGAACAGCTTTAACATGCATCTATCTGTGCAGAGGGGGTACAATAATATAGTTTCTAACAGAATACAAAGGCATATAGGCCAACAAACACACACAGGCTTTTCAGTATTTGTAACCGTGTCGTGTTGCTGAACCACAATACCAGCAGGCAGCTATACGTTTCCATTTAAAAAATATTTATTTCCCTCCAGCTGTCTCTGCGGAACAGACCATTATTGCTCACGTATTGCCCACGTATCCCAATCCATTCTCTCACTTAAATTATTTTCTTTCTTATATTCTCTTTTTGCTGCAAATCAGTGCACAATTGAGATGCGCTGATTTGCAGTTGCTGTGGATCACAAACATTAACATTTAGGTTAATAGTGGGTGGGTTACGGGTGGGTGAAATAATACCTCATTAATGAGGAAAGTATGAATTACATTCTCTAAATTGTAAATTCCCACCACAGCGTCTCCACGAGAGGGACAGAGCAGCTTAACTTTATTAATTATTTAAATGTCCAGAAAGGCCAATGTTCATTAATGTTCTGTGTTATTGTACACACACATACACACACACACACACACACACACACACACACACACACACACACACCCCCACACACAGTCCAGGTTCATTGTGAAACTAGTGAAATTATTTGGATTAAAGCAGACCTCCTCCTGATACATCCTGAGCTCCATCAAAGCTGTATAAAAAAATTTATTTCAGGAAAAGTTTAATTCTGTTTCCTGTCCTCTCAAGTTTATAACTACAGCGTTTAGGTTTGCTGCTTAAATGTCCCACAAATCTGCTGCAGTGACATTGTTCTTAACATTTTGGAATGTCCATTATACGGTATCTCGTCATTTCCTGCGTGTGTTTTCATGACAAAGACTCAGCTGGTGAAAGATCTTCTAATGTCTGACCCCCTGTCCCTGGTCACATAGTGTGGAAACCACAAGATTCCAGATTACAAGGCAGAGTTGGTGTGTAGTGTGAACGCTACAGTGATCTGACAACTTTGAAAGTCAGCTACTTAAGGCTGTTGCTTTTTCAGTGTAAATGCAATTGTTTTACTCGTGAGGACAATCTCTGAAATGGATGACCCAACCTCCTTATTCAATATCCATGCTATTTACCAAAATTAAATTCTGGCATCAAGCATGATCAGGTGGCAAAGTCAAGTCAAGTCAAGTCAATTTTATTTGTATAGCGCCAAATCATAACAAAAGTTATCTCAAGACGCTTTCACATAGAGTAGGTCTAGACCATACTCTTTAAAATATTATTTACAGAGACCCAACAGTTCCCACCATGAGCAAGCACTTGGCGACAGTGGCGAGGAAAAACTCCCTTTTAACAGGTAGAAACCTCGAGCAGAACCAGGCTCTGGGTGGGCGGCCATCTGCATCGACCGAGTTGGGTTGAAAGGGGAGGAGAGAGGGGGAAAGGGGAGACAGAACAGGAGGAGAGACAACAAATCAGACTAATAATAATAACAACTGCAGCAGTGAGTGTGGAGCAGGAACATGGGGGCAGTAGACGGCCGGCAATCACAGATCCAGACTCTACAGCTCCAGAGGCAGAAATACCTGCAGAAAGTGAGAAGGCGAAAAAACACAGAAAGCACAAGGACTACCAGGAAGAAATGGAGTTGGTAACCTGTATTAGTGGGATAGGAATGCATACAGATAGAGAGGGAGAGGAGGAAAGAGAAGCTCAGTGCGTCCTAGGAAGTCCCCCAGCAGTCTTAAGCCTATAACAGCATAACTAAGGGATGGTTCAGGACTCACCTGAGCCAGCCCTAACTATAGGCTTTATCAAAAAGGAACGTTTTTAGCATACTCTTAAACGAAGAGAGGGTGTCTGCCTCCCGAACCCAAATTGGGAGCTGATTCCACAGAAGAGGAGCTTGATAACTAAAGGCTCTGGCTCCCATTCTACTTTTAGAAACTTTAGGTACCACAAGTAACCCTGCATTCTGTGAGCGTAGTGCTCTAGTGGGGTAATACGGTACTATCAGCTCTTTAAGATATGATGGTGCCTGACCAATAAGAGCTTTGTAAGTGAGGAGGACGACCTTAAATTCTATTCTAGATTTCACAGGGAGCCAGTGCAGAGAAGCTAATATTGGAGAAATATGTTCTCTTTTGCTAGTTCCTGTCAGTACACGTGCAGCCGCATTCTGGATCAGCTGGAGAGTCTTTAGAGACTTATCGGGGCAACCCGATAATAAGGAATTACAGTAATCTAACCTAGAAGTAACAAATGCATGAACTAGTTTTTCTGCATCTTTTTGAGACAGGATATGCCTGATTTTTATAATGTTACGTAAGTGGAAGAAGGCAGTCCTTGAAGTCTGTTTTATATGGGTATTAAAGGACATGTCCTGATCAAAGATTACTCCTAGACTCCTTACAGCGGTGCTAGAGGCCAGGGCAATGCCATCTAGAGTAACTATATCTATACATAGTGCGTCTCGCAGGTGTTTAGGACCCAGAACAATAACTTCAGTTTTGTCTGAGTTTAACAGCAAGAAATTGCAGGTCATCCAGTCATTTATGTCCTTAATACATGCCTGAAGCTTGGCTAACTTACCGGTTTCATCTGGCTTTATCGATAAGTATAACTGAGTATCATCTGCATAGCAGTGAAAGTTTATGGAGTGTTTCCTGATAATATTGCCTAAAGGAAGCATATACAAGGTAAATAAAAGTGGTCCGAGCACTGAACCTTGTGGAACTCCATGACTAACTTCCGTGTGCACGGAGGATTCATCATTTACGTGGACAAACTGAAATCTATCCGATAAATACGACTGAAACCAGCTTAGTGCGGGTCCTTTGACGCCAATCAAATGCTCCAGTCTCTGTAATAGGATACAATGGTCAATGGTATCGAAAGCGGCACTGAGATCTAACAGAACAAGTACAGAGACAAATCCTTTATCTGACGCAATCAAAAGGTCGTTTGTCACTCTCACCAGTGCTGTCTCTGTGCTGTGAAATTCCCTAAATCCTGACTGAAAATCCTCAAATAAACAATTGCTGTTTAGAAAGTCACATAACTGATTAACGACCACTTTCTCAAGGATTTTGGAGAGAAAGGGAAGGTTAGATATAGGTCTATAATTGGCTAAAACCCCTGGATCAAGCGTAGGCTTTTTAAGAAGAGGTTTAATTACAGCTACTTTGAAGGACTGTGGTACATAGCCTGTTAATAAAGACAGATTGATCATGTCTAGTAAAGAAGTGCTAACTAAGGGTAAAACTTCTTTAAGCAGCCTGGTTGGGATGGGGTCTAAGAGGCAGGTTGTTGGTTTAGACGAAAAAATCATTGAAGTTAGTTGGTAAAGGTCAATTGGAGAAAAACAGTCTAAATATAAATCTGGTTCTACAGCTGCTTCTGAGGTTCCTGAAATTCCTGTACTCGAAGATATATCTGAACTAGCTGAGAGCACAAGATGATGAATTTTTTCTCTAATAGTTAGAATTTTATCATCAAAGAAGCTCATGAAGTTATTACTACTGAGAGCTCTGGGAATACATGGCTCAACAGAGCTCTGACTCTGTGTCAGCCTGGCTACAGTGCTGTTAAGAAACCTAGGGTTGTTCCTATGTTCCTCTATTAGTGAGGAGTAATAGGCTCCTCTGGCATTACGGAGGGCCTTCCTGTATGTTCTAAGACTATCTTGCCAAACTAAATGAGTTTCCTCCAGTTTGGTGGAACGCCATTTCCTTTCTAATTTTCGCGATGTTTCTTTTAACTTGCGGGTTAAGGAGTTATACCATGGAGCTAACCTCTTTTGTTTTATTATTTTCTTTTTGATAGGAGCAATACAATCAAGAGTCGTTCGCAGCGAGCCTGCAGCACTATCAACCAGATGATCAATTTGGGAGGGACTAAAGTTAGCACAGGAGTCCTCCGTTACATTGAGACATGGCATTGAATTAAATGCCGATGGAATCACTTCTTTAAATTTAGCTACAGCACTATCAGACAGGCATCTACTAAAGGAATGTTTGCCTAATGGCCTATAGTCCAGTAATATAAATTCAAAAGTTATTAAATAATGGTCTGATAAGACAGAATTTTGTGGGAAGACTTTTAAATCTTCAATTTCGATTCCATATGACAGAACAAGATCGAGGGTATGGTTAAAACAATGAGTGGGTTTGTTTACACGCTGACAGAAACCAATCGAATCTAATAGTGAGATAAACGCAGAACTAAGGCTATCATTATCTACGTCCACGTGAATATTGAAATCACCTACAATAATGACTTTATCTGTTTTGAGGACTAAACTTGTTAAAAACTCTGAGAATTCTGCTAAAAATTCAGAATACGGACCAGGAGCACGGTACACTATGACAAATAGAATTGGCTGTACAGTTTTCCACATTGAGTGTGAAAGACTAAGAACAAGACTTTCGAATGAGTTAAAACTAAGTTTAGGTTTAGGATTGATTAATAAGCTAGAGTCGAAGATGGCTGCAACTCCACCTCCTCGGCCAGTGCCTCGAGGAATGTGAGTATTACTATGACTAGGAGGAGTGGACTCATTCAGGCTAACATATTCTTCCTGACACAGCCAAGTTTCAGTTAGGCAAAATATATCCATATGATAGTCAGATATTAAATCATTGACTAACACAGCTTTAGACGACAGAGATCTAATGTTTAAGAGTCCACATTTAATCCTCTTATTTGGTTGTACCACTACACTGGTAGTTTTAATTTTTATTAAGTTTTTACGAGTAACCCCTCTTCTGTTTGAATTTGAATTAATTAAATGAAGTGGTCGGGGGACAGACACAGTCTCTATGGGATTTTTTACGGGGTTTTGGGTGGGTAACCGCTCTAATGGAAGCGCAGAGAAGCGTGTAGGACTGCAGCTCTGCTTCCTGGTCTGAACTCTGTATTGTCACGGTGTGGGTCCACTAGTAAACTTGGTCAGATTTCTGGCTATGAGAGCTGCACCATCCAAAGTAGGATGGATGCCGTCTCTCCTCATCAGACCAGGTCTCCCCCAGAATGTGGTCCAATTATCTACGAAACCCACATCGTTTGCTGGACACCACCTTGACAACCAGCGGTTGAATGACGACATGCGGCTATACATGTCATCACTGGTCAGATTTGGCAGGGGTCCAGAGAAAACTACGGAGTCCGACATTGTCTTTGCGTAGTTACACACCGACTCCACATTAATTTTGGTGACTTCCGATTGGCGTAATCGGGAGTCATTACCGCCGACGTGAATTACGATCTTACAGTATTTACGTTTACTTTTTGCCAGCAGTTTTAGGTTTGACTCAACGTCGCCCGCTCTGGCCCCGGGGATACACCTCACTATGGCCGCTGGTGACGCTAATTTCACGTTTCTGAGGATTGAACTGCCAATTACCAGAGTGTGTTTCTCAGCGGGTGAGTCGCTGAGGGGGGAGAATCTGTTTGAAACGTGAAGGGGTTGGTGGTGAACCGTGGGTCTCTGCCTGGGACTATGCCTCCTTCGGACAGTCAAAGACTATACAGAGATGAAAGAGACAGAGATATTATGTTCAGATGACATTTCTCAACTCAACCTAGAGCTGCTCCTGATGTAAAGGGGAATCTTACTCCTCCTTAAGCACAAGAGTTAGGAACATTGCAGCAGCAAGGTGATGTCTGATCCATTGGTCAGGTGCTTTGCAGTCTAGCTGCTGCCTACCAGTGGTGTACCTGAATATGAATACATTATTTGAACAAATACAAAAGACATCAATTTTTTTGGCAGTGATATAATTATTTTCATTCGAGTTCAAATATGTATCGTATTTTATTATATAAATTCAAGTACCTGGTTAAAATATATAATTTTGTTGGAAGCATATAGATGTATCGATATTTTTGTAACATGAAATGATATAGATAGTATCTTTGCGTTACCCCACTACCATCTACCCCTGCTCTTGCCACACTCTCTGACCACAATCCTTCAGACAAGCTGGAGGTGGCCTCGTCAGTATTAATGTTTTTGGAACCCGCCTATCTCCACCAGCCCCCATCATATCTGACCAGGAACAACAGGGCAAAACTGTGTATGAGAGATGTTAGTTAAGCCAAGTATTAGAAGGGAACAGAGGCAAGATGTGAGGCAGGAATAATAATAAGCTATCAGCACTGCTAGACTTTACTGTCATTGACTGATGCATATGTGCTGGGTGTTTAATGTTCTATTGTGGAAGGATTTTCATCATAGTTCTGACAGAGGATGAAGGATGCTCCATTTTAAATTATTTTATTGGTCATAATGGCCATGATTACAACAAAGATTTCCCTTTATCTTGTATCTGGGATTTGGAGGTTTCTAATTACATTTGCTTTGTTTTTTTAAATAACAGCTGTACACCAGATTGACTTACCCTGTGTACTGGTAGAATACTCCTTGTGAGCAAACATTGATGTAAATAATGCAGGATATAACAATGTTAAATATAAAGCAATGTTTTTTAAAAGAAGGAAATGCATTCAACACATTTGTCATGTTTCAAGGTTTGTGTGTTTACAAGAAAGTCCACAGGGCACCTTATACTGGGAGAATTCTGACAACTGAAAGTACAGCTAGATTGTTTTACTGGAGATCTAGTCCACTCTGCCTTGTTGAGCTACAAAAACACAATTGTATAGTGATGCTACAAAGTAATGCTCCTTTTACCTCACTAAAGATGTTCAAGTAAGGACAGACACTGGCTTGTAGACAGCATATTAAGCTCGGGCTGCAACTAAAGATTATCGTTTAATCTGCTGATTAGTTTGTGATTAATCAAGTGGTCTTGGATACATCAGAAAATAGTGAAATACAGCCATCACACTCTAGCACCAAGTGACACCTTGAAATGTTTTGTTTTGTCTGTCTATCATGATTTGGCACATTTCCAATCGCTGGGCTGGCAGTGGCCGGGTGGAAAATTTTAACATATCACCTAACCTAATCATGACTGACATGGAACATGCCATAGACGTTCTTACCTCCCTCAGCTTAATTTGTGTTCAGTGATAATTGATTTCATAATAACATGCCAAACTAACGTGGTGACCTTACCTTTCCTGCTTAAACTTTTCCTCGCCACTGTCGCCAAGTGGGAATGGTGGGAATTGTTGGGTTATGTGATGGCTATGTGAGACCTACTCTATGTGAAAAGTGTCTTGACATAACTTTTGTTATGATTTGGCACTATAGAAATAAAATGGACTTGATTTGACAATCTGGGAGCCACATTTTATTCTGCCACTGTGAAACACAACAACTCACTCAAGTGAATGAGTCATCCTGTGAGCCACAAGATTCTCTCTGACGGTCTCAAAGCATCTGCCCACTTAATGAATAAAGGAAGGGTCTTAAAACATCAGACATTTTAGGCTTTTAACCAGACATGCTCAAGTGAAAAAATGTGAAAATGGCACCAAATTATTCAATATTCAGTTCATCTCATCTGGTGGGTCAAGAGGAAGTTTTGGTTTTGAAGTTTCAGGTGTTAGATTCTTTTTAATTAACGTATCTGGCAAGTTGCAAAATGCTAATATATGAACTGAATATTCATTGTCACTATATTTTATTTGTCTTTCACCAAAATATACACGATCTTCCTAAACAATATCTGCTCGTAACACCTACAGCATTATTAAACCTTAAACTAGACACTAGCAGCACTTGGTTAAGTTTAGGGAAATCATGGTCTCCATTTAAAAACCAGGAAAAGTCTGCCTTAACCAAAGTGCCAATTATAATAAGTGTACATTTAGTGTACAAGTGTACATTCACAGTGCACATTTTACTAATGCCAATGGTTAAAATTCAATAAAAATATAGTCAACTGACACCACAAGAACAGCCTGCAATCAAATCAGATTGCGTTATTGACTCAAATGAAAAACATCATAAATAAATCTGTATTGAAATAAATGCTTCACAAAAAAGGTCTGAAATCAATTATTGCATTTAGGCCTGGACATGGTGTTGCATCAAGTCTGGAAATCCCAAAGACCCTGTGGAGGAGTGTGCACAAACCCCAGATGGTATAACCCTTTCCAAACCTTCAATGCTTAATGAACAATCACTGCTGCTATGTGCCTCTTTAAATGTTGTGCCATTCGATAGTCCACATTCTGCTTTTATATTACATATTCATCAGTTAATTTATCCATACCGTCTTTTTGTGTGTCCTATGTAACAACAATTACACGGACATGAGGCTTCAGGATTTCAATCATTTTTAGCTACAGTATTGGCCCCATACATGTTGTGAGCAAGTAGTCTGTGGCCCCTTAAATATTTAATATGATTATCTGATAATCACACAAATCGGCCTTCTTCTCTCATAAATCACCCAATCAGACTCCATCTTTAACTGTGAAACCAACAAATATATAAATATGGTATTGTAAAATCTTTCAGGGAAAAATCCATGACAGGGCAGTATTTTTGTAAGTTTGTTTGTATATTTTAAAGGCCAAATATACATTATGCTTAAAATGTGATATCGAAAATGTGGGTTTTTGTTTATTTGTTTAACCATTATAATGAAAACAATCTGGATTGCACCTCATACTGGCTTTTCCATAATATCTGTCCTTGATCTGCTCTGGCAGGAGACCAGCTTTCCAAGCTGAATAAGCTGTAATGAGCTATGGGGTGCAAGTTGCCTGTTGCCATAGCAATCCCCCCTCCCATCCTCATGCTCCCACAGCAACACCCCTGCTTTACATCTCCAAGCTACACTCAGCTAATGACACCACAACACACACACATTTTAGCAAACTACACCACAACACACACATGCACGCAATCCACTACTGACACAACAACACACAAACCATTCAATTCAAAATATTGAAATATTATTGGCATTGAAGGAATACTTCAACATTTCAGGAAATACGGTATGTATATTCTTTTTCCTTCTCAAAGGGAGACCAAAGGATAAATATGAAGCTCATGTATGTATGTTAAATATGGAGCTGGAATCAACTTTAGGGTAAACACTGGAGGCAGAGGAAACAGATGAGGTGACAATCCTTCCAGGATCTTGCACACATTAACAGCACCCAAATCACCAAAGAATGGTGCTAAAATCTGTTTTGTTTTGTTTTTCTACCATGTTTTTGGCCTTTTACTATTGTTGATGTGTAAAAAATCTGTGGAGCCATCTTTTTTCCTTTCTTAATTTTCTTTTGAACGAGTAATTTTAATGCTCTAAAATTGCGATCAAGTTACTATAGCAGATTCGCACACATCGTACATTTATATCACTTCATCACATTTTACCTTATCCACTCTACACAGTTTTTTATAAAGTTGTTATGCTACATTGGATGTTCCACCAACATTGGCCAGATTTGGCTGCCATCTGTTAGCTACGCATACACCACTGTATAGCCTGATGCAGGGTGATCCAAGTCTCAGTGAGAGCAAGGAAATTCAGAAAGCCTAGCAATAGAAACTTGTTTCCACTAACAACTCAACAAACAAACAAAAGAAATCATCCTGTTTTGACCCATACCCCCAAACTGTGGGTGCTGTACAAATGAAATATATATATATATAACCAAAAGAGGACTATATATCTAAAAGAAACAAAAACGAATATAAAGACTCATGGTCTAGATCAACAAAGACATTCCTGGTGTGAGTAATCAGTGATCAACAGAAAGCTGTACCTGGCCCAGTCCCCAGGTAGCAAACGAGTGCCTCTTACTAGTTTTACAAACATTAGATATCAAACAATCTTAACAGGAAGCGCAATAGGCGAACCTACTCCTTACTAGTTTCACAAACAATAGGTATCTGCGTCTTGAGATAACTTTTGTTAGGATTTGGCGCATACAAATAAAATTAACTTGATAATCTTAGCACACGCAGGGTGGCAAGCTGTTCCCAGTTGCCTCGACTGACTTGCTGGCCGGTTTGGAGTACTGGACTGGAAGCCATAACACATCCCTTAATCAGGGAAGAGTTGTGCTTTCTAAAACTGACCAAACAGTTTTAACAGTAAGGTCTCTACCACAACCTGCATGTAACCCAAGCTTGCACAAACCCTAGACCAAAACAGAATATAGTGGAATATAAGACTAACTGACAGTTACCTGACACAGTAACAAATGAACACTAATTAATATGCTAAATCTCACTTGTTTTATCTGTAAACAAACAGAAATGTGAAACCTGAAACTATTTCTTGACGAACAGTGTATCCATTTGCTGATTTTATGACCTTCACTGACCTCTGTAAGAAATTATCAATTTTTTACTTTGTGGCAGTGAAACATACATTTTACCCTTTACAGTACTTTACTCAGTTCCAATGTGTTTCCGTCGACCACTTCTGTCCTTTTCTCGTGGTGGTTATCACATTTATGAGCTTCGTGATTCATCTGAACACAGAGGATCCTCCAGATAGTCAGATACATTTTGATGAATACTCTCGCTGTAGAGTCTGATGACCCTCAGCACACAGCCCAGACAGTGTCCTCCTCGGCCTGCAGACAGGACACATTAAGTCACTCCCCAAACAGCAGCAGACAGCCAGCCTGCAGATTAGGTGTAATGCTGGGGCACAGAGGCTAATGAAATGTCACAAGATCCTTAATTCATCCGTGCGACATGGCCCAGCATGAGCTTGGAGGTCACAGACAGTGCATTAATACAATCAGTTTTCTGTCACAACCACAGGATGATGAAGTCCTACAATACAATGTGCTTTGAGATGAACATGTAACGCACCTGGTCCTAACTGCATGTGTTATCAGATAGTTCAGACTTTGATTAATTGATTTTTTAACTGGGAGATGGGGGAACATCAGCACCGGTTTACCTCAATGCTGCATTCTTTCCCCTCTAATCTACTCCCTGTACACCAACAGCTGCACCTACAATATGAATATTTATATTCAGCGGCAAACTAATATGATGGCATGCCTTACATGAGAATTAACGTAAAATAACTGAGTAACATGGAGTTTAAACCATAAATGCTGTCATGAGCTGGGATAGCCTATATAGCATTTTAACAGGATACCCTTTCATACAGAAGAACATAATTGAAACAACAATTATTGGAGACTGTGTGCAATGAATAGATTGGTCTGAAAACATTTTATCATATCTAATGGAATGTGTGTGTTTCAGTGAGGCTGTTGGGATCTGTCTCTCTTGACTATACTTTTCTCACTGTGTCCTGCTGCGGCAGCCTGCCCTCATCCATTTTCCAGGCAGGGCGCAGTTAATCTCAAATAAGCCTACTCAAAATGATAGCTTGTTACGGTCCTTAGGGTGCAAGTTCTGCAGGCTGTATACTGTTTGTAATTACTGTGGTGTAGTTTGTTTTCCTTCCTACCAATAAAGGCTGATCAAGACATCATCCGCTCCTCTGGAGGGATTTCTTCCTGGTCCACGGTTCCGGACCGCCTACTTGTGTTGAGCCCTGGTCTTTCCCCTATTTGGCCTGTCCCTCCTCCACCCGTCATTGGTTGCAGCCGCAAATCACCAGTCTATTGGTACACCGCTCGATTTCATAAAAGCCGTGTCAAATATTGGGTTTATGGGTGGCTGCCTGAGTGTGTTTTTCTTCTTGTTAGGTAAGACTAGAGTGTTCAGACTAGGTTTTCTTTTTATTTTTTTGATGAAGATGAAGTTTATGAAGTTGATGAAGATGAAGATGAAGTTTATCTTGTAAATAATTAAAATTATTTCCATTTCCCAGATGAAGTTTATCTTGTAAATTATCCAAATTATTTCCATTATTTCTTGGCCTTTCCCAAACTTTCAGGAAACAACCATTCAGTGGGCTACAGGGTTAGACTGTTAGACTGAATTTTATGCTTTCAGCTGATAAAAATATGAACCAGCAGAGAGCAGTCTCTTACCATACTTACTGCTATTATTCACCTGGCTTTCATCACTGTAAAGGCAAGACAACAATCGACAGAAGTGAATGTGTAATTTGCAACCTTGTATATTGTGTGTATCGTGTATTGTGTAATGTGTGACCATGTCCAAGATCCACATTGCTTGCTCCACTCAACTCCAGCAGTGATCTTTTCTGCAATGACCTTCAGGACTTGAACAAATTAATATTGTGAAAGGCTCTTAGATCACTAATAATGATATCATCAGAGATGCAATGGCTAAAGAACTGTATCGCACTACTACTAAGAAAATGCATTCTGAAAGAGTACTCTCAAGATATTAAAATAATTATAATGAATCATCTTCAGAATCAGAATCAGCTTTATTGGCCATGAATGCGTGCACATACAAGGAATTTGACTCTGGTTTTCCCGTTGCTCTCAACGTACATACACATAAATAGACAAATAAACAAAAAAACAAGGACAACAAAGGTAAGCATGAACATTTAACTACTATGTACAAATATAAAAATAAATATGTATACAAAGTATATATATGAGCATAACACAACAATGACAATGAAGTGGAGAAATAGTGCAATGATGCCTGGATAAATATGGAGAGATTGTCACAAGATACTTTATATACATGAGGTAGGTGGAATATGTATAAATATATATATATATATATGATTAAGTGTTTATATGATTAAGTGTTCATCAGAGTGACGGCCTGTGGGAAGAAGCTGTTCTGGTGTCTGGTAGTTTTGGCTCTCAGTGCTCTGTAGCGCCTACCAGAGGGGAGGAGTTGGAACAGGTTGTGTCCGGGGTGTGATGGGCCTGCAGTGATGTTTCCTGCCCATTTCCTGACTCTGGAGATCTACAGGTCCTGGATGGAGGGCAGGCTGGCACCAATGACTTTTTCTGCAGCCCTGACTTGTAGTCTGTTCATGACCTGTTTGGTGGCCAATCCAAACCAGACAGTGATGGAAGTGCAGAGAACAGACTGGATGATAGCAGAGCAGAACTGGATCAGCAGCTCTTGGGGCAGGTTGAAATTCCTGAGCTGGCGCAGGAAGTACATCCTCTGCTGGGCATTTTTGGTGATGGTGTCGATGTTGGAGGCCCACTTTAGGTCCTGGGAGATAGTGGATCCCAGAAACCTGAAGGACTCCATAGCATACACAGTGCTGTTTAAGTATGGTGAGGGGGGGCAGTGTTGATGGGCTCTTCCTGAATTCCACTGTCATCTTCACAGTTTTGAGCTTGTTCAGCTCCAGGTTGTTCTGACCACACCAGAGAACCAGCTGTTCTGCCTCCCGTCTGTACGCAGACTCGTCACCGTCCCTGATAAGGCCGATGACCGTGTCATCTGCAAACTTCAAGAGTTTAACAGAAGGGTCTCCTGAGGTGCAGTCATTGGTGTAGAGGGAGAAGAGCAGTGGGGAGAACACACATCCCTGGTGGGCGCCGGTGCTGATGGTCCGGGTGCTTGATGTGATGTTCCCCATCCTCACCTGCTGCCTCCTATCTGTCAGGAGGTTAGTGATCCACTGACAGGTGGAGGCTGGGAGATTTTGGGGTGAAGGATTTCCAGGATGATGGTGTTGAGCGCCGAGCTGAAGTCCACAAACAGGACCCTTGCGTATGTCCCTGGGGAGTCGAGGTGTTGCAGCATGTAGTGCAGTCCCATGTTGACTGAATCATACACCGACCTGTTTGCCCGGTAGACAAACTGCAGGGGGTCCAGCAGGGGGCTTGTGATGTCCTTCAGGTGGGTCAACACCAGTTTCTCAAAGGATTTCATGACCACAGACGTCAGGGCGACATGCCTGTAGTCATTTAATCCTGTGATGGAGGATTCCTTAGGGACCAGGATGATGGTGGAGTGTTTGAAGCAAGATGGGACTTCACACAGATCCAGTGACCAGTTGAAGATCTGCGTGAATATGTGGGACAGCTGGTCAGCACAGACTTTCAGGCAGGAGGGGGACACAACATCTAGGCCTGGTGCCTTCCTGATCTTCTGTCTGTGAAAGAGCAGACTCACATCCTCTTCACAGATCCTCAGGTCCCCCTCGCAGGTGGGGGGTCGATTGGGAGAGGTGAGAAGGTGGTTGTCTGATGTCAGAGCAGTTGGGGGGTGTGAAAGTGGGCTGATCAAACCTGCAGTAGAACACATTCAGGTTGTCAGCCAGTTGGTGATTCTCTACAGAGTGGGGGGATGGTCTCCTGTAGTTGGTGAGATCCCGCAGGCCTCTCCACACTGACGCAGGGTTGACGCAGTTGGCTGAGAACCTGTTTTCCAACTTCTCAATGTAGCTCCTCTTAGCTACCCTGATTTCCTTTGTCAGTGTGTTTCTGGCCTGGTTTTACAGGATCCTGTCCCCACTTCTGTAGGCCTTCACCTTGGCCTGACGAAGCTGCCTGAGTTTTGCTGTAAACCAGGGTTTAATGTTGTTGTATGTGCAGAATGTTTTAGTTGGCACAGACATGTCCTCACAAGAACTGGGATAATGGGATAAGAATGTGTATGGATAGAGATGGAGAGGAGGAAAGAGAAGTTCAGTGCATTATGGGAAATCCCCTGGCAGTCTAGGCCTATAGCAGCATAACTAAGGGATGGTTCAGGGCTCACGTGAACCAGCCCTAACTACAATGATGACTTCCCACAAAATCCTGTCTTATCAGACCATTATTTAATAACTTTTGAATTTATATTACTGGACTACAGGCCATTAGGCAAACATTCCTTCAGTAGATGCCTGTCTGATAGTGCTGTAGCTAAATTTAAATAAGTGATTCCATTGGCATTTAATGCAATGCCATGTCTAAATATAACAGAAGACTCCTATGTTACCTTTAGTCCCTCCCAAATTGATCATCTGGTTGATAGTGCTGCAGGCTCGCTGCGAACGACTCTCGATTCTATTGCCCCTATCAAAAAGAAGATAATAAAACAAAAGAGGTTAGCTCCATGGTCCTTAACTCCTTAACCCGCAAATTAAAAGAAACATCGCGAAAATTAGAAAGGAAATGGCGTTCCACCAAACTGGAGGAATCACATTTAGTTTGGCAAGATAGTCTTAGAATATACAGGAAGGCCCTCCATAATGCCAGAGGAGCCTATTACTCCTCACTAATAGAGGAACATAAGAACAACCCCAGGTTTCTTTTCAGCACTGTAGCCAGGCTGACAAAGAGTCAGAGCTCTGTTGAGCCATGTATTCCCAGAGCATAGTAATAACTTCATGAGCTTCTTTGATGATAAAATTCTAACTATTAGAGAAAAAATTCATCATCTTGTGCTCTCAGCCAATTCAAATATATCTTTGAGTACAGGAACCTCAGAAGCAGCTGTAGAACCAGATTTATATTTAGACTGTTTTTCTCCAATTGACCTTCACCAACTAACTTCAATGATTTTTTCGTCTAAACCAACAACCTGCTTCTTAGACCCCATCCCAACCAGGCTGCTTAAAGAAGTTCTACCCTTAGTTAGCACTTCTTTACTAGAAATGATCAATCTGTCTTTATCAACAGGCTATGTCCCACAGTCCTTCAAAGTAGCTGTAATTAAACCTCTTCTTTAAAAGCCTATGCTTGATCCAGTGGTTTTAGCCACTTATAGACCTATATTGGCCTTCCCTTTCTCTCCAAAATCCTTGAGAAAGCGGTCGTTAATCAGTTATGTGACTTTCTAAACAGCAATTGTTTATTTGAGGATTTTCAGTCAGGATTTAGGGAGCATCATAGCACAGAGACAGCACTGGTAAAAGTGACAAATGACCTTTTGATTGCGTCAGACAAAGGATTTGTCTCTGTACTTGTTCTGTTAGATCTTAGTGCCACTTTCGATACGACTGACCATTGTATCCTATTACAAAGACTGGAGCATTTGATTAAGGACATAAAAGACTGGATGACCTGCAATTTTCTGCTGTTAAACTCAGACACAACTGAAGTTATTGTTCTGGGTCCTAAACACCTGCAAGACACACTATCTATAGATATAGTTACTCTAGATGGCATTGCCCTGGCCTTTTGCACCGCTATAAGGAATCTAGGAGTAACCTTTGATCAGGACATGTCCTTTAATACCCATATAAAACAGACTTCAAGGACTGCCTTCTTCCACTTACGTAACATTATGAAAATCAGGCATATCCTGTCTCAAAAAGATGCAGAAAAACTAGTCCATGCATTTGTTACTTCTAGGTTGGATTATTGTAATTCCTTATTATCTGGCTGCCCCGATAAGTTTCTAAAGACTCTCCAGCTGATCCAGAATGCGGCTGCACGTGTATTGACAGGAACTAACAAAAGAGAAAATATTTCTCCAATATTAGCTTCTCTGCACTGGCTCCCTGTAAAATCTAGAATAGAATTTAAAATCCTCCTCCTAACTTACAAAGCTCTTAATGGTCAGGCACCATCATATCTTAAAGAGCTGATAGTACCGTATTACCCCACTAGAGCACCACGCTCACAGAACGCAGGGTTACTTGTGGTACCTAAAGTCTCTAAAAGTAGAATGGGAGCCAGAGCCTTTAGTCATCAAGCTCCTCTTCTGTGGAACCAGCTCCCAATTTGGGTTTGGGAGGCAGACACCCTCTCTTTGTTTAAGAGTGCTAAAAATGTTCCTTTTTGATAAAGCTTATAGTTAGGACTGGCTCAGGTGAGTCCTAAACCATCCCTTAGTTATGCTGTTATAGGCTTAGACTGCCGGGGGATTTCCCATGATGCACTGAGCTTCTCTCTCCTCCTCTCCCTCTCTATCCGTACACATTCCTATCCCACTAATACGTGTTACTAACTCCACTTCTTCCCAGTAGTTCTTATGCTTTCTTTGCTTTTTCGCCTTCTCACTTTCTGCAGGTATTTCCGCCTCTGGAGCTGTAGATTCTGGATCTGTGATTGCTGGCCGACTACTGCCCCCATGTTCCTGCTCCACACTCACTGCTGCAGTTGTTATTATTATTAGTCGGATTTGTTGTCTGTCCTCCTGCTCTGTCTCCCTTCTCCCCCTCTCTCCTCCCCTTTCAACCTAACTCGGTCGATGCAGATGGCCGCCCACCCAGAGCCTGGTTCTGCTCGAGGTTTCTACCTGTTAAAAGGGAGTTTTTTCTCGCTACTGTCGCCAAGTGCTTTCTCGTGGTGGGAACTGTTGGGTCTCTGTAAATAAGATTTTAAGAGTATGGTCTAGACCTACTTTATTTATCTTGAGATAACTTTTGTTATGATTTGGCGCTATACAAATAAAATTGACTTGACTTTACTGACAATAATATCCTGATTAATATTACACTACGTTGGTTTCCCTTTATAAATCACAATTAACTTGAAATATGGCACACTTTTGTGAGTTTCATGTAATAACCATAGTTGCCTATAAATAGTCAGAAATGCCACTAATTAATATTCATTCATACTGACTGCATGAAGATGATCATGGCAAAAGCGGAAAACACAGAAAAGTTAAAAAATAAATTTCACACTGTATGAGCTGTTGTTGGGGAGGTTGAGACAAGAAAAAATATGTTGTTTGGTGGACAGTGCGGGCATTACAAATGCCAAAAAGGCTTTATAGTGGCAGCATGTGGCAGACACTGTGAATGCTGCTGCCTCAAAAGGTTGGAACGTTGCTAAGTAAAAAAAAAAACTGGTTCGTCACAAAAGTGGACGCCAAAAAAAAAAACATATATATATATATCCATACACAGGTCGTGTGTTTGTGCCAAAGGCAAGAGAAATGGGACACCTGAACTCACTCCCCTTGATGAAAAACTGGCAGTAATTATCAAGTAATCCCTCCTAAATGGAGTAGTGACAGAGGAGGAGGTGGTGGGACACAGATTAGCAAGACGCACCGGATGACTCATGCCATGATCTGTTTCCGTTTTGTTTGTTGTCACTTTCTTGCCCCAGCTATCTGTCACTTTTTTTCCCTGTCTTCACTTCTGCTCAATGCCCTTGGGCCATCGACCCCTTCTCTGTTCCCCTGACCTGCCATCCCCTTACCACTGTGAAGGAATTTTCCTTCTTGTATGTGAAACTTCCCAATTGTAGGTTAAAGGTAACTTAAGACAGTGCTTCACAGGTCAGGTCAACTGCCTGTCTCTGTTTGCCTGTCTCACTCTGTGTGCCTGACAAGGCCGAGTTGGCTTTGGCCTCTGGTAGACCGAGGTCTGCTAGATATCTTCTGTTTTCAGGGTTAGAGACAACAGGCTGGTGCCTGGTTGTTGATGCTGGATAAGAGAGACTGTAGAGAGGCTATGCTGTTGCTAGGACAGCAATGGTTGACTTCTTTCCTTGTTTGGATCCGATATCCAATAGAGTCATCACACATGCCAGGCTGAGTTAGGAATAACCCTATTTGGATATAGCGGAACTTATCAGTTCTGGGGAAGGTTAAATACTGAGCTTCAGGACACCATCTTCAGATTTGGGTAGCAGTACACTGTGATTCACACGTGGTGTTTCCCTTTTCTCCTCGATCGAGCTTCAATTCATATTCCTGTGTAAGACATCCAGGTCTCCTGAAACTTCTTGTTAGAGTGAACCAGCTCTAAGATTTCCATCACAACCACCAGATGCCCTCTGACTTTCCTTCCTTTCCCCATAACCTGACTTCCCATCACCTGACTGCCCCACCCATCTACACACCTGTCTCCACTCATCTCTCTGCCTCTCAGCCACTCCTTCCTCATCAGTCCAACTCCCTTCACCTGTTCACTCACCTGACTCACTAATCAGTCACTTATATATACATTACATATACATATATATACATTATATATACCGGTCCACTTTCTTTGTTTAGTGTCAGATCCTTGTTCCTATGTTCCTATGTCGGTTCTGGATACCCTGCTACCTGATTACTCTCCTGCCTGCTTTGGACTTACCATACCTGCCGGTCTCCTCTCCTCTCTGCGATTGGGTCCTACCCCTGCCAACTCGCTACCCCCGTGACAACTCAAAACACAGTTAAGTGCTTTACAATAAAAACAAGTAATCGGAAGATTCCTGGTTCGATCCCCGGCTCCTCCAGAGAAAGTGTCAAGTTGTACTTGAGCAAGACACTGAACCCCTGATTGCTCCTGATGAGCAGTTGGCACCTTATATGGCAGCCTCTGCCATCAGTGTATGAATGTATGTGTGAATGGGTGAATGTTGGCATGTGTTGTAAAGTGCTTTGAGTGGTCAGTAGACTAGAAATGCACTATATAAAATGCAGTCCATTTACCATTTACCATTTATTTATGAGAATACATTTCATAACATATTAACAAATATTGTTTAAAGCTGGAGTGTGCAACTTTTGGTTCCCCCTACTTGCAGTAAGAGTAATTACACACGCACCGTCGATGCATGCTTTTGAAATGAAAGAGTTCAAGTCTGACACAGATTTCATATGTACCAGTCAACCCTACAAAAGACCCATGTCTTTCAGTATATACTTTTTCAGTATATGTTGTTAGTGATAACAATCACTAACAACCAGGTATTTCAAAAGGCACCAGCTGACCACATGATACACAAAACACACAAGAATTTGAAGTGCCCACAGTGTATTTTACAGTCAGTGCTCAATACCAAACACACAGTCCAACTACCAATGAATGAGTCCTTATCTCAACAAAAAACTCCTCTTCAGGATCCCAGGAAGCAACAAAAATACTCAGTTTAGAACTCAATACAACAGCCAGCAAAAATAAACCTACATGATGACTCTTGCGTCTAATAGACAAGCTTAGTGATTCTCCGAAAACTCTGGAGTTACCTCCAGCTGTCCAATCAGTGCACTGCTGTTGGCTCTGTCTGTTGATTCCTCTGAACACTGAGTTTCTTTTTTATTTGGGCCCTAAGAAACGTTTCTTGGTGGCCTTTTAGAAGGGCTCTGCCATACTCCTAGTTGCTCACTACGGTTGCCGTAGCCTTTCAGCTCTGGCAAAGTGGACTACGCCTTCTTTTATGCATATGTAACAAACAGATTTTTGAGTTGAAGGTTTGGATTGAAATTACAGTTTGCACAATTGTTAGAGCCCCTACAAATTATGTTCCTTTTTTCTATTTTCTTGTATTTAAATTGTATTTAAACTACTATACTTACGGTCATGTCTTGTCCTAACACTGTTTCAGCGTGTATTTATATTTTTCACCTTTGTGCTAGAAAACAAAGCTCTCAAAATATATCGTAGAAATTACACAAGAAATTATATATTTAGTCAAATATGAAAGTGTCATGGATGACAGTCACATGGTTGAATAGTGAGTAATTGAGTTTATTACGACAGGGATTCCATTAAACCTAGAAAGCCCTCTCAGTGTTGGTGCTGAAGACTTCTGGCCTCCCTGACTGTGACCTCTTTCAGCCTCCTCTCTGTGTGTTTAATCTGCATCATTGACATGACATGAACTTTCACTACTGCAACCACAGATCTTTAAGTACTACGGCCACAAATCTGGAAGGCTCACTCTGGAAATTGCTTGGACTTCTTTTCAGCTATCCAGAAACAGAAGCCATATAATTTAACAGCAAAAAAAGAACCACAGCATGCCGAGAAAGTTTAGAATGTTAGTCTCTGTCTCCCTCGCTGCCATCATACTGAGCTGACGATAACACTGCATCACTTAGTGCATGTGTTTCATCCAACATAATGTCTAATGTTAAGCATGTTTAGGATTAAAAATGTCTGACTTTGGCAACTCTCAGTGGCAGTAACAGTAAGTATCTGACACAGAATGAAAGGCTGAAAGCAACACTTAGACTACACCAGGGTTCACCAGGAATGTCTAATTTTTTCAAAATAAAAAATGTATTCACAAAAATTTGAAACACACTGTAACCAATGAAAACTCTACATATCAGGCTCTCAAATCACTGAGCCAGAAAAACAGACTTCCACCTGCAAATGTTTAACAATTCTTCAGCTTGCAAATTTATATCCTCACACATCATTGCTATCACCTTTTATGATAAAGGAACACAGACATTTTATGAAATATGCCTATTTACTGTCACACCCACAATCAGATAAGGGAATTGGTATCAAGTTTATTTTGGTGTTGAATGGAGAGATAGGACCAGGACTTGTTTGGTAGGGATGAGCGAGTACACCATCATCTGTATCTGTATCTGTTCATCCAACTAAATTATCTGGATCCGTATGTGTGGGTTTAAACCACTGGCGGGATTAACAGGAAACTTTTAATTTAAGACTGAAATTGCTATGGGCGGATCAGATGTTGCTTTATTTATTATTTATTAGAAAACTATTTACAGAACAGCCTCAGAATTGAGCTTCAGATCAATGTTTTTGATCACAAGAGTAAGAAAACTATTTACAGAATTAGTTTTTTATAAACTTGAATGAATAAACATCGGTGAATCAATGAACACAACACATGCAGTATTTAGAAGTACAAAGTTAAATCCATGAACTAGAGTTTTCATAGTCAACATAACTTTCTCTCTTTATTTTATTTGTTTGTTTCTTAAATTAAAATCGAACCACGTCCAGTACGAGGCAAGTTATCCAAGATATTTTACAAACCGAGGTAAGACATGCCTCTCTCCAAATATGCTTGAAGCTGACTATTCTTCTGCCTATGAGTTAAACAGCAATGTTTGGACCCACTGTGACAATAGCTTATTTGTTGTTTGTGCACTTTTTAGGTGCATTGACTGATTTTACACATGAAGATCAGTCATGTTACTAGTCATGGTTACTACCACTCAGCCTGTGAAAACAGTTGTGCAATGTCATCCCTGGCTTTGGGGGAGGTTTATCAAGTAAGGGAAAATAACCTTGATGATATCATAGTGATCTCACAGGGGTTGTCTCTAGGGCTTTAAGACAAATTTAGGGGCAGGCAAGATGGCAACCTCTGCAGCTGCTTCTTTTAAGCTCTGAGACATTTGTACCAGATGTTTGAAGTCATTTATTAAGAGTTATTCTAATGTAATTGGATAAGTGACATATTGCATTTGAATTTTAAGTAGAAAGTAGGCTTGCACTACTGAACAATAGACAAAACAAAGGTTTAACACATTGGAGTCAGTTAACCTTGCCAACGTACTGTTAGATATTAGCTAAAAGACATGTTTTGCTAGCAACGACTTTTGTAAAGGCTGTTGACCAATGTCCAGGGTGCTACGGAGCGCATGGAGAAGTTCAGTCAGTTAGTAAGTGACAAACAGGCGTAGCAAGAGGCCCAACGGCAGAGGAGAGTGCAAAGTGGACTTTACTGTATCCAAGTGGTGTGAATTGGGTATGTCTATGATAAACCATGAGTAAAACCAGTTCTTTCTGACTGAAGAGTTGGACAATGTCGGCATTCTCGTATGTAAATGTTATGGAATTAATGTACTTTTACTGTTTATTTGGTGATTAGGCTTATGAAGCACCAGTTCATAAGAAAGTGATTTGTATTTCTAGACAAGTCAATTTTATTTCTAGAGTGCCAAATCATAGCAAATGTTATCTCAAGACACTTTTCACATTGAGTAGGTCTAGACCATACTCTTTAAACTATTATTTGCAGAGACCCAACAGTTCCCACCATGAGCAAGCACTTGGCGACAGTGGCAAGGAAAAACTCCCATTTAACAGGTAGAAACCTCGTATGGGTGGGCGGCCATCTGCATCGACCAAGTTGGGTTGAAAGGGGAGGAGAGAGGGGAGAGAAAGCAGGAGGACAGACAACAAATCAGACTAATAATAATCAGAATCGGAATGGGGTTTATTGCCAAGTAGGTTTTCACATACAAGGAATTTGCTGTGGTGTATTGGTGCATAACAAGTACAGACAAGTACTGCAAGGTGCAAAGGTCAGCGTATGCATAGTAGTATTAAAGTACTAGAGTACTAGTGCTAAGTTTATGGAGTGTTTCCTAATAATATTGCCTAATGGAAGCATATATAAGGTGATTAAATTGCTCCAAGCACAGAACCTTGTGGTTCTCCTGACTAGCTTCGGTGTGCATGGAGGATTCATCATTTACATGTACAAACTGAAATTTATCTGATAAATAGGACTTAAACAAGCTTAGAGCAGGTCATTTGATGCCAATCGAGTAGTAAAAGTAAGTAGTAAATTGAGGCCATTCTGAACACCAAACCACTAGGGTATGTTTTTTACGTTTATCCTGCAAACAACGACTAGGATGGCTAAGATATAGGCATTCACAGATATTAGTGGACCAGTTCTGGTCTGCCTTTGCCTAGCCATCAAACCAGAGTTAAATGGCTGAGACCAATGGAAGACATTTATCCAGGCTTGGGACCGGAGCTGAGAATGTCCTGGTTTGTGCATTCCCCAGTGGCTGGGTTGTAGCTGGGGATCGAACAACCAACCTTGCAATTAGTGGACGACCTGCTCTACGTCCTGAGCCACAGCCCAGCTATGATGGTAGTATACAGCTGTTTCAGAAATACACAACCAACATTTATATTTTTTGTAGGTTTTGTTTCTTCAATATTCCTAGTTCAAAAAAACTGGACACATTGGTGGATAGTCTCTGATTTGTTAATACTAAGTACTAACTTGTCAATACTCATAACCATTCATGCATAACTAATGTTTATAAATGAGGCCCCTAGTGTGTAAAACCAGACCTTACTGGTGGCGCAGCATAAGAGCGAGTGCCAAACAGCCTACAGTTGTTTTCTTCACTGCACACCGATGACCGGTGACTTTAACTATTTACTGACATGATTAACTTGTGTTTTGAAATTTTTCGATGCTCTCTGGCTCAGTTATCCAGGGGTAATAGATCCCCTTGAGCCTCCAGTTTCTGCTCCAACACAGGCTTGACTGTCAAAGAGACACTAAAGCATTGGGTTACAACAAACGCATTAATATTACTTTCTAATATACACTCAATAACTGCACTGATGAAGATGTCATGCGGTATCATTTTACAATGTCATCTGATCTAATTCATATTTAGTTTTATTTGGAATCCAGAGTGAAGCAACAAACCTTATATTTCACATGCAGTTACAGTGGTAACTGTTCATGTGTGCATAAAATAATTTACCGGTCAATATAGTGCATGCTGCACACAGCTTTCTTTCGCTCTTCTTCACGTCAATGAGCGCTGAACTTCAAATTACCGACAGTGTTAATGTGCGCTTTGATATTGAACTGTATGCTGTTTCCAACAGGACAGTACGTGCAACTGAGCATCATATAGATTTATATGTAGATGTTTTGTTTTACAACAGATTTCTAATTTCATATCAGGCTCCAACATCATCTGATCTAATATATTGTTTTTTTATTTATTTAGGCTGTTATTTATAATGCAGTAAAAAATATTGTGGTGCCGAAGCCCTTCAGCAGACACAGAGCTGGAGCCTCTGCCTAGTTCAGGAAGGCAGGAAGTCATACATGGGGACCGACTTATGGCGAAATGAAGAACGCCAGAGATAGAGATATGACAACGACTGCCATTTGTGCTATAATGACGAGAGTTGTGAAAAGTAAGGGAAAAGGAAAAAAGAAGAGGCAGATCCAGGCGCTAGAAACACAACTACTGTTGAACTGCTAGATGTTCCTTCAGCGCTGTCGGAGAAAAAAGAAGCGTCTGCACCACTATACCCCTCCCTTCCAGGAGTAGGTCCTCCTTCACCTTATCCTGCACCTCCCTGCCCCTGAGTAGTAGGCCGGCCCCTGTAGTAGTGGTAAAAAGAAGGGCAGTTAGACATTGACACATTGGATGATAAACATAAAACAGCTTTCCAACAAGAAACTGCTGAAGTCATTAAGAAATTGACTGAGGTTGTAGCACACTTGCTGAACAGAGTGGGGGAGCTGACAGCCACAGTGCAAGAACTCACAGCACAACCAAGCCCCACTGGCTCTGGTGCACTCTCTGTTGGCAGCCTGGCCTCACTTCCATCAGCCACACCATCATCCCCGAAGGGGAAATCAACAAAAGTCCATGCTTCCGGTGAAGAAAACAACACTCCCTCACAAGCCTCCTCTCAACTGGGGTTTCTAAGACCCCCTCCTCTTCACAGAGAATTATACTAAACCCTTTTACCTGGATGTTTCTAAAAAAGCAGGTGTTGTTAATGTGGTGCTTTTTCAGAAAAAGGAGGGGGATAGAAAAGTACTGATGCACCACAGCTCCAAACTGGACAACATGGAAACTGGGCAAGCAGGATGCACAAGGTACTTAGCAGCCTTAGCAAAAGCAATCACAAAAACAAGCCACATAGTAATGTGTCATGACCTAAAGGTAAACACTGACCACGGAGTAGTGGCATTCCTGGGATCCAGTGCTTTCACATTCTCAACAGCAAGAAAAAACGAAAATTTCTGAGATCCTACTACAACCACACATCACCTACCACACTGAAGGAGTAAACATGGCAAGAGGGTTAACCACGGACTGCAATCAACCACACAACTGTGCAGAAAGATCAGAAAAGGACATAAGACTCAGAATAGACTTGGGAACTGAACCCCTGACAAATCCAGACATGGTTCTGTTCACTGATGGATACAGATACAGAAAAGAGAATGGGAATGTTGCTTATTTTCAGTAGTACAACATAACACCCTAACAAAGACATTCCACACACTGGATCAAAGAATAATACCACAGCCAGCCTCAGCACAACTAGCTGAAATAGTGGCGCTAAGAAGAACCCTGGAACTGGCCGAAGGAAAAAGAGTAAACATCTACACAGACTCAGCCTACAGACATGGAGCTGTACATGTGGATGGACCACAGTGGGTCAGAAGGAATTTTCTGACCACAGCCAACACCCCAGTAAAACACAGAACTCAACTGGAGAAATTGGTAATAGCAGTGCAGTGATGAAGTGCAAAGGACACCAGAAGCTGGATAGTGTCACTGCAGAAGGAAATGATGCTGCAGACACAGCAGCTAAAAAATCTGGAGGATACATACCAAGACAAATGACTATTATGGCCAAGCCACTACCAGAACTGACAGAGAAAGACATCATTGATATGCAAGAACAAGCTGGAGTGTATGAGCAAAGTGAGTGGCACAGAAAAGGAGCAACTAAAAAGGAAGGCTAATGGAGAAGCCATGATGGAAGAATAGTGGCCCCTGCAAAACTCTGTCAACTACTACTTAAACAAGCACATGGACCAGCTCATGAAAACAAGAAGAAGACACAGAAGAATATTGAAGGATGCTGGTTGCATTCCCACATGACGGCTATGGTTGAAAACTATGTGACAGACTGTCATACTTGCAATGGACACTACCCTAAGCAGACATACAAATCAAGTCAATTTTATTTGTATAGCGCCAAATCATAACAAAAGTTATCTCAAGACGCTTCTCACATAGAGTAGGTCTAGACCATACTCTTTAAAATATTATTTACAGAGACCCAACAGTTCCCACCATGAGCAAGCACTTGGCGACAGTGGCGAGGAAAAACTCCCTTTTAACAGGTAGAAACCTCAAGCAGAACCAGGCTCTGGGTGGGTGGCCAATGGGAAGGTTTCCAGTACCAGAAGCACCATTCCAAGATATCACCATTGACTTAATTGACATAGGGGCAGAAAACAGAACAAAAGGTTACCGATACTTGCTGGTGATGGTGGACAGATTCACCAAATGGGTTGAGGCAATACCATGCAAAAAAGAGTCAGCAGATGTGGTGGTAAAATGGCTAAGAAACAAGCTAATACCAAGATATGGGGTTCCTCGTAGCATACGCTCAGACAGTGGGTCTCATTTTAACAACAAAAGGCTGGGAGATGTGGAGAAAGCTTTGGGGATAACACACAGGTTTGGAGCAGTGTATCATCCCGCTTCACAGGGCTTAGTGGAAAGGGTAAATCAAATGCTTAAGAGAAAGATTGCCAAGATTTGTTTTGGTACAAAGCTAAGTTGGGTGGATGCGTTACCACTGGCACTCATGTCCATGAGAACATCACCAGGAGCTAAAACACACTTAACACCACATGAGTTGCTGACAGGTAGGCCAATGCCTGGACCACCCAGAGACGGAGGTCATATGTCCCCTCTGAATGTCTGGCTAATTGATTGTGACAAATATATGACTGCATTGACTAATTTGACTCGAGTTTTGTGCAAACAGGTGCAGCTGGCCAAACCTGACGCAACCATTACAGAGACTCTAGCAGTACATGTAGGAGATTGGGTACATGTGAAAGTTCACAAAAGAAAGTGGACTGATCCCAGGTGGATCGGACCTTATAAAGTGGTTGAGTGCACCTCCCACGAAGTCCAGGTAAAAGGCAAAGCTGGAGCAGTTTGACACCACCTGACACATTGTGTACCTGCCCCACCGCCCTCACGCACATTGGCTGAGGTTAGATTTGATTTGGCAGACAACAGTGAGGGCTCTAAATGTGAAACTGATAATTGACTTAAAACATTGAAAGCCCTGCTGGAATCCAGCCATGGCCGACTCCAGAGGTTGCCCATGGCATCCTTTTTGACACCCAAGCCTCTGTGGTCTGAGAAGAACAATGTTTTCTTCTTTGTGTTTCACTCTCAATAGTGGTACCCTTGTTGTGGTGAGAAATGCATCAGCTAAATAATAAAGGGACAAATGCTCGGCATTGGTCAGACAAGTACTTATGCATGTCTATTTGAACTCTGAGTGGGAGAATGTGTAACTCCTGGAGCCAAGCCTTATGGACGACTGCGGCAACCGATTACGGGTATTGAATGCAGGGGGAAAATCACAATGATTTGAAAAACAGACTTTCTATGATAAAAACGAGCCAGCCAAATAACTGCGTGAAGTTCAGTTGTAACCCTCTCGTAATCACTTCAAAGAATCCAGAACCAGGAGATGCTAGATGTCCAGGGGACAGATCCATTGGGCTGATCATTATTTTGGGAAGTATAAAGATTTGTTTATGTCACTGTTTGCTTCTATTGTTTGTTTTCCTGCTATACTGGTTTGTTGCAGATGTTGTTGCATTCCTTGCCTTTGAACTAAGTTTAAACCGCAGTATCTTCCCACCTTTTATTTTGACCAATCAGATAGTTGCACATTTCAATTTAAAACTTTGTGTAATGTCAAGGTGAGCACTCTCTTTTAGGAGGAAGACACAGGACAGCTCCATGCTCTCTGTAACATTCTGAATAGAGGAGATCCTTGTACAAGACGTTTTTGACTCTCCAATTGCTGTTATAAATGTTAAACTAAGAATTGGATATCTCTGAGACTCTTCTTTCTCAAATCAATGAACAGGCTGACAGTTTATTGACTGTTTGACATTGAATTGATTCTGTGTAACTGTCACTTTTGTTCTGACAAGAAAACAAGTGCTACATTTTAGAAAAAATGACTAGAAGGAAGTGTGTCCTTTTAAGTTATTTATTTAACTGGCTAAAGTAAGCCTTCTAGACTGTCTGCTTTCATCAGTAGTAGTAATGTTATGCACTGCAACATTAGTCCATCATGTAGTCTCACATTTAGCCCTTCAGCCAATTCTAGCTATCTATCTTGTGGACAACTCTAGCATTAGCTTAATCTAAACCAGCTCTTTACTGTAAGCTAACACCAGCCAGCTAACACTAATTAGCTTAGCTGTCACGAGAATTCATTGTAAGTGTATTACAGCCTAATCCATTTCTTAAAACTACAGACAACTTAAGTTCTTAGAGAATGTTTTGTTAAATTAACAGTTAAATTCATTCAACCACTTGTCTGAAAGTGCCAAAGAAATGGAATGTTAAAGCTACCTTATTACCCAAATATCTGTTATAAATGTCCAGAAGATCTTACAGAGCTACCATGTGATTTAACTATGACCTAAAGTGGGCTACCTTGTGACTTCACTGCACCGCCACAGTAATTCGCAAATGCGTATTTACCGTCAAGTCCGTTTAATACTGCCACTGTAGCCTGCCGTGGAACGTTATCCCACACAGCCTGTCTGTCTGTCTCTGGTCTCTCTGCCTGCCTGCCTGTCTGCCTGCTCATCTACTCGTCCTTGCTTCCCCTGTTGACTACGTTGCCTTGCCATTCTTCAGCCTACTCACCACCATTAAGTACTTTTCCGTGAACCTGTAAACCATGATCTGCCTCATAGTATGTGTTCTGTGCTTGGGTTCACTTCTGAGCTAAAACCTGCCAAATTGTGGTTTGAGAAGTTTCTAGGTATGGTGTGAAAAAGTCTTACTGCTGACTCTTACTCATTGTTAACTGGTGTGGATAACAGTTTTACATTTTAACAGTCACTTTTCAGTCAATAACATAAGGATCCATTTTGTGTGGAGTATTGCTTTTCTTCAGTAGAGCTGATTAAATGTGTTTGGACAGCCAGTCTATGCCTGTTTTTTTTTCTCAGATAGTGCAAAGTGGTGTTATGAGAACCCAGGATTCCTTTCTTATGTTTATTGACACTGGATCTGTCTGCAGAATTATAACAGAGAGACCATCCCCCCATCTGCTTCTCCAGACTTCCCCACAACAACTCTGCACAGTTAATCCTGCAGCCTGTGCTGTCTCCCTGCAAGAAGGAAGCCACATGAGAGGGACACTGCCAAAGAGACCACTGATGGCTGGATGCAAATCTCTGCCTGTCTCCCACCAGAATGGAAATGAGAGGGTTTCCAGCTGTGCTGCAAGGTTCCTCCTAGATCCCCTGGTCAGATCCCCTGGTGTCTGCATAAGCTCTTCCCTCAGCTTCAGCTTTCTTGGTCCTAATCTCTCCATCTTGCTGCTTACCTCATCTTTCTCTGCAACTTTGTTCTGCCACAATGACAAAAACCAACCATGAATCATGATCACAACATCCAGCTCTTCCATCAGCTTACCACAGCTATTTTTATATCAAACCACACACCAGATGCTGAGCAACTCATAACAACATGTAAAATATCACTAAAACAACAGATGAGACAAACTTTCTGTAAAGAAGGACCAATATACTTTTAAACCCAACTGATGATATCAATTATAAATAAAAATAATACAAATGAACTGAATACAAAATTATAAATGACCAATCTGAAGACAAAAAAAAGCATAATATTTTATGAATACAACCGGCAGCAATGTGTCTCAATGATCCTTTCACTCTTCCATGGCGTCCACAAACACAGACATTTCTCCAATAACATTAACCAAGGTTACACACAGCCATTTAGCTTCAACATGAGACACAACCGTGGACAACACAAATCAATCACTCCAGTTAAACAAAAACAAAAAAACTAAAATAAAATGCCTTGAGTATACCAGTTTAATCTGAATCTACCAATTCATCATACCAAGTGCCAGTAAAAATGTAGACAGACATTCCTTCTAAGGGCCAGAAAGGAGTCCCAGACTAACATTTGTATGTAACTCATTAAAATGTAGCCATTTTTGCTTTCAGCTCAACCCATTCCTTAAAACAACATGGGCTAGACCATTTCCAGTGTCTCAATATTATGCTACATCCTGAAGTTGTAGCCAAACAGACCCATAACCTTTTTCGTTCATTCATAATGATATTGTCCAATAACAGACGCAGAACACAGCTACTTATCATTTAGATCATGAAGGTGACACTACTCTATAGAGAATATATGTTACAATATAGTATAGAATATTTATAGTATATAGTTCAGAGAATATTATAGATCCAGGATGAAACTGACAGAAGGTCAGGATTGAAAGATGTAATTACAAATCCGTCTGCTACTTCAGCACCATGGACAGAGCCATGGACTTACAGAATGGCAGAATGTAACCCCCCGTCTGTGGACAAGGTCACAAGTTCATGTGTATGTTCCATGGATGTATAAAGAGAACTGGATACAGCGTTGGAGGCGGGGCCTCGTTCATTCCTATGGAAGTTGCTCAGTGGCGCATGAAGCAAACACCTGGGGATTCAGTATGCGGAAGTTTCAGATTTTCCTGCTCTGTTGGGCTCATAGAGCATGCGCACTAGCGTTTCCTTAAGCCCTGCCTCCCAGTTGCTCGGCCTCGGGCTCGCTCACATGAACGGCAGACTAAAGTAACTCTGGATTTGGCTATTTGTGAATTTTACAACTTTTAGGACCTAATGATTTAAATAAGGGCTATTCAAGTGTTAGAACTGGGAAGTTGATATCCCTCAAAAAAATGATCTTCTGAGTTACAGACCTCTCTTTCTCAATGTTAGTCAATAGAAAAATGTCTTCTTGGGCCCAATGGCATCACGTGACGGACCCAGAAGTTGTAATTCCACCGTTTGGCCGCTATGACTAATTGGCTTCAAGATGCGGCACACTTCCTGGGGGCTTGGTATGTTCACATGAGAATGTTAGCAAGTGAGTGGCTGGGTATTTTGTGATGATAGGTCTGTACAGTTTCTTGTGACCCCATCATCGCATCATATTTTAAGCGGGTAGGGATGCAATGAAATGTACAGGAAAATCCCCTGATGGAGTCTAGACCATAGACTATAAGAGAATTGGACATAGCCACCGTGACATCACCCATTGCTTTGTGGACTGCCGTTCTGAAGAGTTTGACACTTTGGCTGTCACCATCTTGGTTTTTTGGAGCCAGAAGTGACGTTATTTGGACGAGAGAGTAGAGCTGCCATGGATATGCATGGCTATGCCTCTATCCTGATTGGCGTTTGTCTATTTTACTCTAAATGACACCATGGTTTACAAAATTAACATCATGCTGTACTGAAGAAGACTTGAAACCAGTGATTATAATGATAAACTCATTAGGAAAAATGTTTACTGAGGTAATAAATCATGTGTGTACTGGGGTCATTTTCTATACAATCAGACAGTTTAAACAGTTGTTGGTGGTAAAGGGGTGAAGAGCAATGGCTGAAGATCAGGATGGATGTAATTTGGAAGTTTGTGGTTTGGGGTTTGATATGATGACTGACAGAGGAGCTCCTTTCAGGCATCTTTGTAAATAACCAGGATGGCTGGGGAGCGTTCCCCAGCAGCAGCAGTATTAAGCGGACTGGACAGTCAATTTTCTCTAAAAGAAGAACAAACAACTTCACTTAAGATTTATGTTGATAAAAAATATATGTTTGCCGAACTTCTGACAGGATGTACCGTATGACAGGACGCCATCCAGTGGCTCTGATTGGTTGTCTCCACCTGTTAATACTGCCTCTTGGAAATTAAAAATGAACTGAGAGGTACTTATACACATTTGCGAATTAGTCTGGTGATGCCAGGCTAAACTGGGCGCTAGATGTGATGTAAACTAGAGGTGAAAGCTACATTACAACCTGGATCATGTTATAGTTTAACCATCATTTCTATCAGAAGTAATACAATTCTACTCACCAAGTTAATTCTGGGGACATAGTGACTTTACTAAGACAGGCAGACAGACAGAAAGACAGACAGACAGGGAGTGAGGCAGGCAGGCAGACAGACAGACAGACATAGGCACTAGCTAACCATAGGTCTGGAAATCTTTTTTAGGTAGTAAAATGCTCTTCTGGTTATAGTTGAATTCTGAGTCCAAGATAACCCTCAGATTTCTAATATGCTTGTTGGGTTTCAGAGACAGCAAGATCAGTTTGGAACTGATCTCTTCTGTCTGAGCTCTAGCGTCTGGTTATCCAGATGTTAATGTCACTGATGCAGTTTATAAGGTAATTTATATGGCTGAGGTTGTCAAGGGAAAGTGAAATATACAATTCTGTGTCATCTGCATATGAATGGTAGCACTGTTGGTCTTCAGATCAGTCATTACTTTTATAAGTGCTGTTTCAGGGCTGTAGTTAGTCCTAAAGCTGGATTGATACACATCATACAGATTATGGCGAAATAGGTAACTATGCTGTTGTTTGTAGGCAGCAGTATTTTACTAATATCAGCGATTGATCTGTAATTGCTAATAACAGATGAGTCTAGGTTGTTCATTTTCAGTAATAGTGTAGTAATAGCACAATTAAGAGAATAGTGGAAGACTGTTCTGTGATTGTAAAGAACTGTTAACAGTATTCAGTATGTCAGGTGACAGGCAGTGGAATACATAAAAATGTTGTGGGAACTTTGTCAAGAGAGCAGGTTGAGGAGTGTAGTTGGTGTAGCACCTCTTCTAGATCACTAGAGGTGACAGGTGAAAAAGTATACATTGTGGCCATAGTGGTATGATGATGTATGGACACAGGCCAGATCTATCACTATGTGAAATTTTTCCTAATATCAGAAACTTTTTCTTAAAAAAATCCTTGACATTTAGTTAGAGGAAAGACAACATAATAAGACTAATAATGATATGGTTTTCATGGATAAAACATAAAATGTGTCACAGTTCAGCCACACCCTTCAGACACCTTCCACTCTACCTGTCAGCCACTCCCTCCTCATCAGCCTCACTCATTTCACCTGCCCACTCACCTGCCGGCAATCACTAATCAAGCCCCTATTTATACTCCTCCCTTACACACACTCAGTGTCAGATTGTTCTTTCTGTATGTCAGACTTTCCAGCGTTACTCCCTGGGCTGCTTTCCCGTTGCTGACCCTTCCTGCCTTGGACTTTTTCCCTCTGCCTGAATCCCGGGAAACCGACCTGCCTTACCCATGGACTGCCTTCCTGTTGCCGACCATGCCTGCCTTGGACCTCTCCGCCCTGCCTGAACCCAGGTAAACGCACCTGCCTTCTACAGCTCTGCTAACGAGTGGGCTAAGAGACTCTGCGGCAAGCCGCTGCTTGCCCGACGTCCTTTCTGTGTGCCTCCTGTTGTACCTGCCTAACGGAAAATAAAAGTTCTTAAAGTACCGATCCCTGGGTCCTGTGTGCTGCATTTGGGTCCTTACACCACCCGTTACAAAATGTACCGATCCTTTGAGATAACCAGGTCTTTTTTTTGTGAGTGTGTCCTGTAACCTGCTGAGAGAATTCAAATGACTCTAGCAGATCAATAAATTGGTGTGTATCTGGACTGTTTGGGTTGTCAGTATGGATGTTGAAGTTCCCTGATTTGACAATGCAGTCAAATTCAAATGAGATTTTGGATAGTAGCCCACTAAATTCTAAGAAGCCATGCATACAACCTAATTAATAGAGTAGGGGATACAGATTGAAAGATGACAGCAATTTATTCAAATTATATGAAATTGACAATTGCCAAAAGATATATTATAAGAAGTTAAGTGATCAGCTTAGAGTGTAGCGACCCCCTTGCACTTCCTATTGTATCTTGGGGCATGTACAAAATGGAAGTTTTCAGGTGACTTTTCTCAGTTCTTTTATAGCTAGTCTCAACCTGCCAGGCCTCAGTGAGGATAATACCAGTTTCAGTTTGTTGTTTCATATAATGACATTAACAATAAAGGTTTTGTTAAGGATCTGACATTTAGCAGTGTCAGTTTTAGAGTGCAGGTTGCCGCTGCTGCAGCTGGATATGACATAGCAGGTTTAATAGGAACAAGATTCTCCAAGTGAGAAACCTGATGGCTGACTGGTCTAGGTGGTATGTTCCTGCATCTATGTCTATTGTTGGAGTAATGTAATCTCAGGTTTTCGTGTATGTATAAAATTTATTTATTTTAGTGGTCCTCCAAATTTTTTTTTTTCTTTGACCATAAGGTATATTTTGCCATAGATTGTTGTTGCGTTTGTCATACCTCTCTTGTAAAATATCCTGAAAAAAGGCAAAGCCTTTCAGTGCTTTGAATGGTTTCCTGTGTACTGTCCATCATTTCTTGGCCAGAGTTGTCTCTCAGCTCAGCGAGGGACCTACTGTTACAGGAAACATACTACCACGCTCACTCCCATGCTCTTTCTTATTAAAAGTGATTGGGAAGGACGGCTGATTCCTGGCAGTTGAATTCTGCCACTTGTAGTTTATGATGAACAAATGAAACTGCTGCTCAACACTGTAATAAGGTGTGTTCACTCTCTGCATCCCCCACCATTAACCATAGACTGAACAACTCACAAGGGGCTGTTGAATAGTTTCATTTTCAAGAAAATTTTGCTCTTATGATAAAAACATGCTTATGAAGAGATCATGAGAAAATAAAGGAATTGAGCAGGACAATATCTCCTATAATTTCCCTGACAAAAATAAATAAACAAATAACCATTTCCAATGTTATCAATGAAGCTTTAAACTCAAATGTATTATTGCTTGTGTTATATCTGATTGATGATCAGTTAGTGTCTTTTTATAAGAATTATCTGTAAATAAAAGCAGCAATTTTTTTATTTTTTTTTTTTATTTTTTTAAACCAAAGAATGCAGAAGAGTTGGGGGATGCTTTTCAGCCCTCAGTGGTGTCTGCAGTCTTCCTCACATGCCCCAACAACATCCACCAAGACTCTGGGGCAGCTTACATATGGCCTGAATGGCTGAATTCTGGGCCAAAAAAGCCACAAAATCACTTGCTACTGCTTGTAAAGCCTAAATGCCTTGAGCGCACAGCAATAACTGATGGAGACTCAGATAAGCATTTTTAATATTTTGATCAATTCAGAGCTTCTTCTGTCTGGAATTTGTTGATTGGACAGAGTGCATGTTTTAGTGGATGAATCAAGGCCTGAGCCTATTCATTTACTAAAGACCTAAACACCTCACAAAGTTTCATCTTTTAAGAAAAAGGATCACACATTTAAAGCTGGATACTGTCACTTTTAACATACATTTCTCAAACAGGAGGAAATAGCGTGTTTTTTGGGGACTATTAATCCACATTTGGTGCTGTATTTTTTTGGGGCAGCAGGACAATGTATGTGGGGCTCAAAATAAACAGTGTGTCCATGGTAGCTCTTTGCAAGAAAGAAACCACATACAAATAGGTAAGTGTGTTTGTCTTTAGTCAGACAGCATAACATGACATAAAGAAAGCAGAACAGAAATAATATGAATCATGGGTGATTACCAAGACTATTTGACTTTGGAATGTGTATTATATTTTAACATATAGAGCACATATAGTAGGTGCCACATGTGCAGACATATACAAACAAGATTTATATCCCAAAACATCCTTTCCTGGATTTCAAGTTATGTCAAGTCAGTTTTACCTATATTAACATTGCTCAATATCACAACAAAATTTGCCTCAAAGGGCTTTCTCATGGATTTTCCTTTTTTTTTTTTTAATTCAGTTTTCCATTTTGTGTCCCTCCTAAAAAGAACAAACATTTGATATGAAGGCCTATTGTATTATGTGACGTCAAATGTCATGAACAGGAAGGCCACCAATAACAGTGAGACAACTCATAGGATGTTTTTATTTGTATTCATCAAGTTTCTGGTGTTTTGAAGAAAGTCAGTGTGGAAAGTTTGAAGCTAGCAGAGTTTAACAGTATGAAAGGTAAACAAGACTGTGACTAATGTAAAGAGGTCACAGCCTCTGGCAGGGGTTTAGTGTAACAGGGCTGCTCAAAGATGTGCTGCTATGTGGAACATTTAAAGAACTGGTGTTATTTTACCTTATCTTTATTATCAACAAATACCTCAAAGAGACCCCAAAAAGAGAATTGATCCTAGTAACAAGTATTGCGTGTATATCCATAGCCTAATTTAGTTAATAATGCAGTGCCAACTACAGTGTGGAGCTCTTTGGCACAGAGGAAGAGGATATTAGCTGTAGGGGTGGCTGTGGGTATCGGCATCCTCGGCTCCTCCTCGCTGTCCACATATCAAAGTGGCAAATTGTGAAGCGCTTTGCTCATTAGGGCACCCATCTGCCATCCATTAACCAAGATATATTAGGCAATACACAGGCAATACTAGTTGACAAAACATAAGTTTTTGTGAGAACATGTGTGTGCAGACTAAAACCTTCTGCACATACAACAACAATAAACCCTGGTTTACTGCAAAACTCAGGCAGCTTCATCAGGCCAAGGAGGAGGCAGGATCCTGTACAACCAGGCCAGAAACACACTGACAAAGGAGATCAGGGTAGCTAAGAGGAGCTACACTGAGAAGTTGGAAAACAGGTTCTCAAACAACGACCCTGCGTCAGTGTGGAGAGGCCTACGGGATCTCACCAACTACAGGAGACCATCCCCCCACTCTGTAGAGAATCACCAACTGGCTGACGACCTGAATGTGTTCTACTGCAGGTTTGATCAGCCCACTTTCAACCACCTCCACCCCCGGCCACCTCCTTACCTCTCCCAATCGACCCCCCACCTGCACTGAGGATCTGCGAAGAGGATCTGAGTCTGCTATTTCACAGACAGAAGATCAGGAAGGCACCAGGCCCAGACGTCGTGTCCCCTTCCTGCCTGAAAGTCTGTGCTGACCAGCTGGCCCCCATCTTAATGCAGATTTTCAACCGGTCACTGGATCTGTGTGAAGTCCCGTCTTGCTTCAAACGCTCCACCATCATCCCGGTCCCTAAGAAATCCAGATCACAGGATTAAATGACTACAGGCCTGTCGCCCTGACGTCTGTGGTCATGAAATCCTTTGAGAAACTGGTGTTGACCCACCTGAAGTACATCACAGCCCCCTGCTGGACCCCCTGCAGTCTGCCTACTGGGCAAACAGGTCGGTGTATGATTCAGTCAACATGGAACTGCATTACCTGCTGCAACACCTCGACTCCCCAGGGACATACGCAAGGGTCCTGTTTGTGGACTTCAGCTCAGCATTCAACACCATCATCCTGGAAATGTGTATGTGTGTGTGTGTATATGTATATATGTGTATATGTATATATGTGTATGTGTGTGTGTATATGTGTGTGTGTGTGTGTGTGTGTATGTATATGTGTGTGTGTATGTATATGTGTGTGTGTGTATATGTATATATGTGTGTGTGTGTGTGTATATGTATATATGTGTGTGTGTGTGTGTGTGTGTGTATATGTATATGTGTGTGTGTGTGTGTATATGTGTGTGTGTGTGTATATGTGTGTGTGTGTGTATATATGCATATGTGTGTGTGTGTGTGTATATGTATATGTGTGTGTGTGTGTGTGTATATGTATGTGTGTGTGTGTGTGTGTATATGTATATGTGTGTGTGTGTGTGTATATGTATATATGTGTGTGTGTGTGTATATGTATATGTGTGTGTGTGTGTGTGTATATGTATATGTGTGTGTGTGTGTGTGTATATGTATATGTGTGTGTGTGTGTGTGTATATGTATATGTGTGTGTGTGTGTGTGTATATGTATATGTGTTTGTGTGTGTGTGTATATGTATATGTGTGTGTGTGTGTGTATATGTATATGTGTGTGTGTGTGTATATGTATATGTGTGTGTGTGTGTGTGTATGTATATGTGTGTGTGTGTGTGTGTATGTATATGTGTGTGTGTGTGTGTATATGTATATGTGTGTGTGTGTGTGTATATGTATATGTGTGTGTGTGTGTGTGTATATGTATATGTGTGTGTGTGTGTGTGTATATGTATATATGTGTGTGTGTGTGTGTATA
>CM062212.1:22465000-22577500 GCA_031216445.1 Lateolabrax maculatus | reverse complement strand
TTTGTTATAATTATCATTTATTACCTCAGCAGTGTCCCAACCCCGAGCTTTTGCATCACTCCCAGACCAGCAGCAGGTCTGAACTTATATTTTATTATGGGTCAGGTCAGGTCTTATATTAACGGGTCGAGTTGGGTCCTGAATTGATTTAGAGATTATTGCTGATAACAGATTGGTTCATGTTGAGCACAGCAACCTGTGCACTTTGCACTACTTGTCTGTAATTGTCTGTACTTGTTACGCACCAATACACCACAGCAAATTCCTTGTATGTGAAAACCTACTTGGCAAACTGGACCTGTGCAGGATTCTGCTTTGAAGATTATAAAACACAACCTCACGTGTGAACTTGTTGCAAAGGTATTTTTACTATCATATTCCATTGTCAAAACAACTGAGCCATCTCCATCACAACTTTTTTCAAAATTCTTTTTAATTTTTTGAATGGGTTTCTGCGGAACTGGACATTTTTTTACATAGGCTATATATCTTAAAATTTGTCATGTGGTTGATAGCGTTACTTTTTTCCTTTCCTGTCTTTGTTTTAGTGTATGTCTTTTTCTTTTGCCCTGTCAAAAGCATTATGTGGCAAAACAAATTCACCTGTATTCACCTGAGTTGTTTCTACTGTTTCTACTACCTGGTAGTGCTTTGAGACATCAATAGACCATTGTGTTGGTAAATTAAATTGACAGAAAATACAATTGTAACAGTTCATTAAACCGATAAAATATGCAAAATCCTACAAGAGTTTAGTGACTTATTTGTATCTGGGGAGGGGGACGGAGTGCTGAGGGACTCATGACCTCAGCATTTGTAAAATCCTTGAGTTCTGCACTGATCAACTAATGTTAACCTATCTTTGGGCTTTATTAGCATTCAACACTATGAAATAAGTCTGTGCATAATAGTCTAGAAGTAACTTTCCTGAATTTCAATCAACATGCTTCATGTTGATTGAAAGATAAGGTAGCACATCTCACCCACTAGATATCTCACTGTGGGCTTCTGGTGTAATAACATACCACAGTGCATGAAGCCAGATAAATCCGATATGTGCTCTCTAAACACACAGCTACTCTGCTCCCTCCATGCCATGGTTTCGTTTTCCCCATCAAAGCACACAGACCTCAGTCCCCTGGAACAAAAACAAGAGGAGGGAAAAACAACTTATGCTGTGGTTGCAAATGATTTTCAAAAATAAACCACAGTGTACCATCATGTCAACAGCCAGGCGCCCAGCATTTCATGCCAAGGTCTTTGGGATTGATTGCCGCGGCAGATCTGAGGCTGTAAGAGGAGAATTGGAGAGGGGCTGTCAAGGAGAAGCACGCTATTACTTAAAAACATACCTGGTAAAATTGGATTACTGCTGCATTGAAAAGAATAACATAACACAATGCAGCCAAGAGGTTTATGTTTAGCTTCACTGATGATCAACCTTCAGAGCTAATCATTGGAATTGACAAGGGTATTTCATTCCAGAACCATGGATCCTCATTTTGACTAGCGCTGTAAATCCTGTAATAACCTAAATGTCCTGTTCCAATAGCGTCAGAGGGGAAACTCCTGCTATTACACCATAATCACATAATTTGTGACAATAATCCTGAAATGGTGCAATAGCTCAGTGTGACAGCATGTTGTTCTGAGCTGAGTCCAGGTGCACCAGAACTGAGACTACCCACAAGACTTTCACTACAAGAAACATGAACACGGGAGAGAGAAAATTAAATGTCAACTGATTTATTGTGTCGCAAATTTCATACATGAACCAAAATGAAATGTTTACATGTTTTTGATTAAACAAATCATCATTTAAATGTGGTAATTCTAGATTTAGCAGATATTGTACAGGTAATCACTAGAGAGCCATGAAATCAGCGTTATTTATTTATTTCATTTTGTGATTTATGTAGATTTAATGAATGGTCAAACAAATCTAGAAAGGGGATTTTTGGTTTTAGAAATAATTCTCAGAAGCAGTTGAATTTTTTTTTTCATAAACTGTGTTGTAAATATTTTATATTTTATATTTATGTTATGTTTCTCGACTTTTTCACTACGTGAAAATAATTCTGACTCAAAAATCATTTATTTCTACAAGCCTTAATTGCAATTCATTCATTCACACTAGAAATGTACAGACTTGTTCATTAGTCCATTAGTTATGATTTTAAATATACAGTAACATCTCAATGAACTGAATTTAGTTACTGAGTTAAGCCTGACTTCCAGTAATGCTCATGTTTTCACTAAAGCAGGTTGAAGGTCTGATCCCTCCTGCACTATGCTACTACTGAAATGTTCAGGAGCAGCATATGTGAAGGATTAGAATATATGTGACCAACCAGCACAAAACTGTCACCTAGAAATGACGTTTATATATTACTCATTGTTTTCCCAATTACATTGTGTTGTGTTTAACATAATGGCTGCCTGCATAATGCTCACAGGGATCCTTTTTTTTGATTGAATGAAATGCTACATTCAATCCTGAGTTTGCATCATGAGTCCCATCAGTTATCAGGTTTAACTGCAATCACTTTTTGGTAAGTGCAAAAATGCATTTTATGGGTTGTATTGCCCGTTTAAAGGTATTTCAACTGGTAAAAAGGACTGGGTAGGCTATAATCTTAAAAATATAACCCTCAGGAATGATATCAAGTCATTTTAAGGCATAACCTTTCAGTGACAAGGTATATGCTGCAATAACTTTTTGGCAAGTGGAAAACTGCTTTAAATCATAAGGAAAATTGCAAAAGGGATCATTTCTTTATTTTTTATACAACCCATCCATAAATCATGTTAATTACATATAAACATCGAAAACTATATACTATTGTATTGCCTATAATCACGTAAATGTCATGCCTGATTACGTTATCAACAGCAAACATTTCTTTGGCCACAAGTGTCATACTGTAGGCCTACTTTTGCTATGACTAGGGACATAAAGTTATGTGTATTTTCACGTTGTGACTGTTTGATCCAGAACAGCAGTGGACATATAACTGGGCGATAGCCTACTGCTTTAAGAGGCTACAATGCACATTTCCAAAGCATGGAAGAAAAGAAAAGAAAAACGCAAATTAGATTTATTATTTTGTTTAGGTTTCCTTGTTTATTAGATTTTATCTTTCAACCGGAAAAAGGGAAACAAACATCTTGATTTAATTTTGGATGCATACAGAATAATTTAATTCAGAATCGTTTTTGGGTTTCTCGTTTTCCAGATTGTATGGAATAACTGAATGATGAACGGAGGATACACGACCAGGAAACCTTAACTAGGGAAAGCCAAATGAGGTTCAGTCCACATTAGTGAACGGTTGAGAACAGAGTAGAGACAAATATTCAAATAATCTTTTAGAAAAAAGCTAAGAACTGACACTTGAAATCAATTGAATTGTATTGCACATACAGTGTCAACTAAGCTACTGAGCCTCTTGAGCTTGTTGTTTTGGGGAAACCACAGCAACCACACATCACACTGTGTGTATCTGTATGCAGAAGGAGAATATTCACTGTTTGTTTCAGTTGCGTTTACCAAAAAGAGAAGGAGGAAACACTTCATGATTAATCAAAGTGTTCCTGAAAAACAGACATTTAGTATTTATTTCTCTATATCGTTTGAAATGAGCATCATGAGACAGGTGCATGTTTGTCCTGCAGAGGCGCTGTTTGCTCTGAGGCCGTACCTGCCATGGTGGCTGCATGTACGGCCCGCCCACCGCGCAGCCATGGCCGCTGTCTGCTGAAAAGGAAGTGCGCAGCAGCGCTGCACGGTAGAGGGGGCTCTCAACGGTGCAGAAAACACGGGAAGCTGGACTGCCATATATAAACCCCAGCTTTCATTTATATTTTTCACGAAATAACATGACAGCGACTACTACTTCGCCTTTATTCGAATACAGAGACGTCTCTAACCAGGTAAGTGGCCCGGGAGGAACGGCCGGCTGACTTTAATTTCTGGAGAAAACATGCTAACATTAGCCTAGCTGCTTTTCTTATTGCAAGTCTGATGTTAAGTTTTTGAGGGAAGTAACTTCCATCACCCGCATGATTACTGACTACTTACAGTGCATGTCTCTCGGACTCGTTAGAGTTAAACTTCTTCCAGCTTCTGTAAACCAGTTAACATTAATTTAAAGTACGTTTTTGCGCTGCTAGTTAATGTTGGCGCAAATTATTGACAGGTTATCTCCGAGTAGTCAGTGTTTAATGTTAACTGTAACATTAAAATGTAGTCCAGCAACTGAAGTAACATTTTACTGCCTCCTCCAGTGTTTGAATATTGGTAACGCTAGCCATTTCATGTTAACCAGCGTTAATTGTTAGCTTACTTCCTTTGCATCTGCCGTCTGTGTATGAACTTTGTATGAAGTTAACTAGTTCATCGTCATTGTGTTTATTGTTGTTTTAAAGCAGTATAAAGTAATTCATTTGCAGCGGATTTATCATATTAGGTAACGTTACGTTACTTTCTTAGTTTAAATTCGCTGCATGTGCTCTGGAGTGTGAGGAACTTGTGAGCTGTTAAAACTGTAACTGTTAAGTACCACCTGCTCAATCAGTACATTAACTGAAGTGCTATTTTTCTACTGGGGCCATAATATTGTCAGCCAGTTAGTTGCTGCCTAAGCTGATAGTGGATCAGTGATCGTGTCAGTGATCACGCCGAGGAAAGTCTAGTTGCGTATAGAGCAATGAAAGAACTGCATAGGTTGCTAACTGTTGAACCAATGTGTGCACGTTGACTTGCTGTGCAGATTTGTACATGTCAGGATTGCACTCTGGACAAGGAATTCCTAGTTTATTAATCAGTGTACTGTTAAAATGATAAGTCCATCTGTTTTACAGAGGCATCATTTAAACACATAAAAGAGTGAAATCTGCACTGTAGCGGCTGCATGATTCTCAACTGTTGGGTTGGAGGGACTGCTCTGTTTTCTAAAACTGATAAATACATGTATGATACATTTAAATATACAAAGGAATTTGTACAGTCTCAAAATATCATGTTTACTCAATCCATTTGAACATCTTCGTATCCTTTTAACAGCAGAATAGAAAAGTTTGGTTATTATTTATACTGTATATTTCCCATTCTGCTTATCTATTCTTGTTCTGATGGAGTTATGGTTTCAGTTTAAGGAAATAAACTCAAATGTTGAAAGCAAAAGCCACTTTATTTTCAGCAGATTAACAGTCATTTGTCATAAATGATAAGCTCAAATATGAAATAAAGAAAGATACAAACTCTATCATGTCCTGTTGAAGTTGACAGTTTCAATGTTTTAATTTGTTTTGGATGCCGTCGCACTAGTTGAATGTGGAGTATTAAGAGTTTCTAAATTACACTTTATTTCTACAGAACAATGAGATGTTGAACTACAGCAACAACAATAGTCTGGGTGGAACTCAGCTGACGTCTGTCCCATGCTCCAGTGCCAACCTCTCCTCCTGTGCCACCACTGGGACCTTACTAGACAGGAAAGTGGTGGGGGTCCCCTCTGCAGAAGGCCTGTTCCAACGGCGTCACTCAGTTAGCCTCCCCAGTGCAAAGTTCACCCAGAACCAGTTTGTCAACAGCCTTAAAACGGATCCCTCTTTGTTGCTGGGCAGCAGCAACAACAAGGAGAACCGTTTCCGTGAACGCTCCTACTCTGAGCTGGGGGACAGGCTGCGACCCAGCAGTCAGGGGTGTGTAGGTGGAAGCAGCCAAGTCAACTCAAGCCGATATAAGACAGAGCTGTGCCGACCCTTTGAGGAGAATGGGACCTGTAAGTACGGCGATAAGTGCCAGTTTGCCCACGGCATGCATGAGTTGCGCAGCCTGAGTCGTCACCCTAAGTACAAGACTGAGCTGTGCCGCACCTTCCACACCATCGGTTTTTGCCCGTATGGCCCCCGCTGTCACTTCATCCACAACGCAGAGGAGCGACGTGGGCCCCCTCCCCTTTCTGCCTTCAACAAGATGGAGCGCCCTCGGCTGCAGCACAGTTTCAGCTTTGCTGGCTTCCCGAGCTCTGGGGGCCTGAAGGACAGCCCCACCTCTGTCACACCTCCACCCATGTTTTCCACCGAGGACCTCATGGAGTGGCAGAGCAACCCCTTCACCTACTCCACCCACTCAACCCAAGAGTTTGCCAGCCTGTTCGGCCCAAGCTTGGGGCCCCCACCTCTTTCTGATCCTCAGGGTCCAGCTCCACCTTCCCCAACTACCCCCCGCTTTTTCCAGCCCACATCAGAGAGCCCCCCCAGCCTCCCAGACTCGCTGTCTGATGCGGAGGGCTACCAGAGCAGCCTGGGCAGTCAGAGCGGCTCTGAGTCCCCCCTCCTTGATGCCTCCCGCCGCCTCCCCATCTTCAGCAGGCTCTCTGTCTCTGATGATTAAGGTTTCTGGATCCCTGGGCATGAGATGGGAGTGATAGAAGGATGGAGAAAAAGAATGTAAGATGGAGACCATTCACCCCTTAACTCCCCTCTCTCAGCCCTTAACAGGAGAAGCAGACTGCTCTGTGCACTGTTGTAGCCAGTTAGTCACATCAGAACATCGGATGCCTTTACTCTTTGTTACTCTTGTCTTTCGCTTCATTGCTTCAATATGATGAACAGTTGGTAAATCAGAATCCTATTCACATACAGGCCCTGCACTGCCATGATGGAACGAATGTGAATGAATGTGAAAAGTAGCTCCGAGATCACTCTATAAAGTAGTTTAATATGACTTATTGTGGGCAGTAGGGGGTGTGTGTGTGTGTGTGTGTGTGTGTGTGTGTGTCTGTTCAGTACAGAGTGTCTCTGCGCTGTACTCTGTGTTGCAGTGTTGTGTATCTTTAGCCGTTGTTGTTGTTGTTGTTGTTGTTGTTATTGTTATTATTATTATTATTATTATTATTATGATTGTCTGTGCCACAAACTTTACACCTCTGAGAGGCTTGTGACAACCCAGTGTCACCAGCATATAATGAACAAGAGTAAGTTGGTAGGTGGTAAGATTATCGCCAAGTGCCTTAGAGTTTATTCATGTCAAGCCAATAGTAAGCCTAGGCTTTCTTTTTCACTTCTAATCATGCCCAATTTCCTGTTCTTCTGCCTTGTGTCATGGTGACTGTTTTTTACGACTTACAGATTGGTTTCCTTCAGTCAGGCTGGAATGCTGGTGCTATGTGCCTTGTTTCATTGAGCTGGTGGTCATTCTCTGTTAGTTCCAGAGTGCAGTGGAAACATTTTTCCAACATTGGGGTTTTGAATGCACACAATCTTTGAATAGGATTCAAACTGATCTCTGAAGTTAGGGGTTAAGTTAAAGGGTTTGAGTTAAAGGGCTCAGTTCCCCCAAAAAACTTTCTTTCACTTACCTCTAGTGGCCTACATGTATAGCCGTGCAGATAAGTTGGGTTCAGTGGTCCAGGTCTGGAGATATGTGTCTGAGATTTCTGCCCCCTCTATTACAGTTGAGTTTGTTATGCTCACAGCATTAAAGCACACATTTAAATACATTCAACAGCTACATCTCATCCAGATCAGTGTCCTTGTCACTGTGGGTCATCCACAGAGATGAGGGCGGTTTTCAGACAGACTATTTCTGAGGTGTGTAGAGTAACAGTCACTGGAACACTGTTAAAGAGTCAGTTCACCCAAATACAGAAAACACCCACAAACTGCCAGCAGATGTTTTAACAGCAGGTGGCAGGTTCTTGGTGTTAATTTGCCACCTTCTTCGTTTAGTTTTGATCATTAAACATCAGTAATTAAGCTTTTTCAATCTCATCACACCTTTCCAACCCCCCATAGAGCAATTCTCAGTCTGAAGTGATGTCTCAGTCAGCTGTCTGAAATCAAATGAGTGTAAATGCTCCTGTTGATTCCACCATGTTTATTATTATTATTATTATTATTATTATTATTATTATTATTATTATTATTATTATTATTGTTGTTGTTGTTGTTGTCGAGTTTATTTCACAAAGCCTTCAGAGTAAGGCCTTTGGCTGTCACTGCTTATTTATCAAAATGTATTTATTGTTGATCTTAAGCATTTTTATTTTGTATTTATCTGGTTAATTAAACAATAGAATATATATATATATATATATATATATATATATATATATATATATATATATTCTTTTATGTTAAATTATGATCCTCCATATTAATCGCAAGATTGTGAAGAGCTGTTTTTTTATATACAGTTAATATATTACACTGCAATATTTTTTTTTTTTTTTTTTTTAACATTTGATTTATTTTGAAAGTGAATCTTAATTTAAAACACAAAGCATTTTTATTTATTGTTTGCTCCTACCAATGTTGGACTGCAGGTTGAGGTTCTCTGTTGCAGTCTGAAGGCACAAATGCAATCCTCCAGTGCATGCCAGAGGCATCCCTGACTTTGTGTTTTCAGTGAGGGCTGTTCTGCAACTGCCATAATCAAGTTTAAATGATGAAAAAAAAAAAGCTCATACAGTAATTGCAAAGTAATCAGGTAACTAAGCTAGTGGCGTACAGTTGTTTAAGGTATGGACAAAGTGTGTGTGTGTGTGCGCTTGTGTGTGTGATCTTGTACAACTATCTTTGTGAGAACCAGTTTGATTTTTAGACCATGGGCGTGAGGACATTTTGGCCGGTCCTCACTTTCTGAGACACCTTCAACGGACTGTTTGAGAGTTTAGACTTGGTTTAAAGGTTCAGGTTAGAATTAAGTTTAGGTTAGGGTAAGGGGCTAGGGAATGCATTATGTTAATGAATGTCCTCACAAGTATAGCTGTACAAATGTGTGTGTGTGGCTGGCTATCTGTATGCGCAGGGTCCATATTTACTAAAACAGCTCATGTCTCTGAAGCATAAAATTCACTGTGAATGTATATAAATGCATATATTTATTGGCAATTTAAATTCATTTTAAGGCCTTTCAACCATGTTTGGAAATTGCACTAAAATGTTGTGGGAAAATATTTTTGTATTCTTCAGATACATAGAACAGTACATGCAGTGGTTTTAGACCACCTATCCTTGGAGTATATCAATGTCACACGAGAACAGTCCTCTACAGAGCATCTGCATAAATGATATTGAACAGCACAATATTTAACAGTGACTATACTGGTCTACTGATTAGATTGAATTCAAAGTGGGTTATAACCTCAAAATATTAGAACCCTTTCTACATCTCCCCTCTGCACCTTACAAAATGTCAGATTTCCAGATTGAAATGTTGCACATTCACTAAAGCTTCCACTGTGTTGAGGCCTCTCATACCTCCTGCAGTTCTGGGCAGCTTCTTCCTCCATTCTCTAGTGTGTGAACTGGTTCTGAAACAGTCTTTCCTCATATCAGTGTTTAATGGGGTGAATTCTCATTTGATCATCAAAGTCACCGCATCAGTCTTACTCTGTAACAAAAGCATTAGAAGCTCTTACTTTGAGAAGAGGATAAAAGCATGACTGTTCTTCAGCATCCCGCACAGACTTACTAGCACTTTTGAGTCATGATGATGTAAAGGTTATTTTTGACTACTTTTCCCCCATGAAGTGCCTATAAGTACATTCCATGTTTCCCAAATGTTGTGCCTTCCTATTTTTCTATAACAGCAGATAAAATATATTCCTATAGGTTAGAGGTTAACAGGATTGACACATAAAAAAAAGCAACGGTTGAATCTATTCTCCAGCAGCCGTTGCTGTTACAACAGTAATTACTTTGTTCACGGTTTATTTTGTAATGACAGATTGCAGTTAAAACCAATAAAACATGTATTTACATTGAATGTGTGAGTTCCTGTGTGTCAGCAGTCTGTCAGTGAAAAGCACTGGAATGGTCCCTTTTTAAAGTACCTGTTCAGGTAGTATGTCCGGAGTGTAGTAGTCTATTGGCATATGTTAGCTGGCATATTGCTATTCATTTACCATTAAACACCATGTAACCTACCTATAGAGCTCACCTTTGTGCTGTTGGAGAAAGTGTTTTTACACTTTGATGATAGTCACTGGAATGGCTGGAAATGGAGTTGATAACATTCTGCTGCTAACCCCGTCCACTGTAGTACGTTGCTGAGCATTTGTGCGGGAACAGCTGTTAGCCTCTCCAAACTGGGGGTGCCCTCACCTCCATCTACTGTAGGTAATACACTGACTATAGAGAAGTACCTCCTACAACACCACAAAATCCTAACCATCCCCTTAAAGTCCCACTCCACTCTGTTTTGCTGGATGTTAACCTTCACTGTACAGAATGATTCTGTAAAGTCTGACATTTGAAGAATGTTATTTGAACATTTTTGTGGAAAAACCACATCAGACACAAGTTATTATTCAAAGCATAATAATTTATATGTGTTTAAATTTCTGGTCTTTAATGAACCCAGCCTCCACCACTAATCCCAGTTTTTCAGTTTCTGCTTCCCCTGTAGTGCTCTGACCCCTGAACCAAACATCTCTTGTGTGGTTTACCTCCCAGCCCATAATCCAGCTCAGAGCCTGTTTGCAGTTAGCTCAGTCACATCAATTCAGGGCTGTATAGTATTGCTTTGGTGGGGAAAGGAATAAACATGGGCATCATCTGAGGAGAAAGTGATCAAAGTGAGATTTACTGCAGCAGAAAATGGTTGTGACAGACACATCGCTATTGAAAAGCAGCATTTTCCCTGATGGAGCGACTGTATCCTCCACAATTATTCAATTTCTGACAAAACTTATTCTTTTGTAAGTCTGTAATAACTTCATTGTTATAGAGCAGTCCCATAACTATTTTCCTCCCACAGTTACAACTGCTGACAGGTTATGATACCAGGGCTCAGAAAGTTGATAAAATGCTTTACTCCAAGGCCTAAAACATGTAGCGATTATACTGTCAGGGAATACAGGTTTTGTGGATAGAGTACACCAACAGCATGTAGCTAAACCAGCCAGCATAACAAAACGTGTCTCATCAGGAGTGTTCAGGTGCTGCGTGTGAACTGTTAAGACATCACATCACTGTGTCTTTAAACTCTGCTGCAGTTGAGTAATGTCATTACCACAGACCTTACAGTTTCTCTGTCAGTTGTTCTTTTTCTCCTACCATCTGAAAAAGAGAGCAAACGGAGGCAGAATCTCCACAGTGAAAAGATAGACCTTGCAGCTGGAGCCAGGAGGGATGAACTCAGGGCATGTTTGAAAGATAGGATGATGAGTACGGGAAAGGAAAATGAGGGCACATGGGGGAGGAGGACTGCTTCAAGTTAGGAAAAAATTTCAGCTGCTCAGATGGGAGATAACAGCTGACAAATAACATGATGACATTTATACAGCCCATCCAAGATTGTCTGATAGAAATAAATAAATACACCCAAGTCAGTTTATCCATGGATTGAATTATAGCTGATAGCATCAGGGTGACGTAAGTTATATGGAAGTGTAAGCTAAATTAAAGCAAACACATCCCTGCCATCAGCGGCCAAAGACTGTTCATTAGGGCTTCCTTTATGATCCCAGCAGAGACATAAAGGACAAAATCGACACTCCTCTCAATATAATGCAGTCCAGTTCAACACCAGTGGAACTCTATAAAGTAAAGGTCTGCGTAGCTTTAATTTATAAATGCTGCCGTGAGCAGGCACTCAGACAGAGACCCCAATATGACAGATGGAATAGTATTGCCCTTTACTTCTGAAACAGCTCTGTATGCTGTATGACTAAATTTGTAGAATTTAAACCCTGTTTAACCACAGCAGGAACTGAACTGCTCACCTTGGCAACAGTAGTGCCTGGCTCTAACTACTGAGAAATACAGCAGCATGTGCAGCCCAGAGTGAAGGGTCTGAGATGAGGAGTTTGGACTTCCTGACCCCCACTAGGACAGGTCATCAGGTGACCTGCGAGAACACATCAGTCCTCTAACTACAGCTGAGGGAGGGCTGCTGGAGCTGGGGCTGTGATCTTTGTGTTTCTATGTGTGTATGTGTTTGTGTGTGAAAGGGGAACATGTCTAAAAAAATGTGACGTTGGATAATGATTTTCAGAACCAGTACATCATACAAGTACTAAACCATCACTTAACTGTGACCAACTTTAATGTTTGATCAGGCAAAAAAAAAAGCATCAAAGTCAGCAGATTAGAGGGAGTAAAAACATACATTCCATATTTGAAAATTGAACACAACAGAGGGGAAACTTCCGTCATCCTGAAAAGAACATTTCTGGAATGAACAGCATATAAGTAATACACAGTGCAGGAATACCTCATTGATTTCCCTCTTATTAGTTCCAAGCTGTAAATCTACACTCTATCTCTCTCACACACACACTGCCACCACAAGCTTTATATAATGGAGTGACTTCATGCACCTACAAATGAACAGACAGACGTTGTGCATTTCCTTTGGTCAGAGAAACACGAGGAACCAGCAGAAATAACACCATTGTTTAGCTTATTGGCCAAACTTCCTGAAGGCTTTTGGCCATGAGAACACAAGTCATGGGAAAGGGTGCCATGGTAACAGCCTGTCAGAGCCTGTTAATGACCTGCTGGACTGACGGGTCACGTTCAGTCCTGAGCATTAGCCGCTGAGTCAGGCTGTGCTGAAGCAGCTGATCTGTAGAGGTGTAAACAGGCCTAGCCACCTTCCTGCAGTGTATACAGTGCTGACACAAGAGCCTACTGAGGAAGCTCTTACTGTGTGTTAATTGTATAACCCAGTCAACAAGGTTAAAGTAGCCAAAATTGGATCATCCCTTCATCCTGTATCAGATGTGTTCAGACTTGAACTTGAAAAAAAAAATGTCCTCACCAAGTCTGAATCTACATTCAAAGACATCAGTTTTGAACCAAACAGTTAAATCCTTGTGTTTCTGTTTTCTCACTGGAGTCAATAATAATTTCCACGTAATCTCATTGACAGATGAAACATTCAGAGTTGAGTTGTTTCCTCTAAAATTTCTGAAATCTAATCCACATCTTATTTTGTGAATTATGTGAGTTATCACCACAGGCCCACATTTCCAGCTAGGTTACACCAGTCTAATAACTGTCAAACTGGATTTGATCATTTTTGGTTCGGTACTGAAATTCAGATATCATATTAGCATATTAGCAGATCAGCTCTTTGAACCCAAAAAGGCTGATGGATTTTCAGATAGATAATGATAAAATCACTTGTGTGACTTGTGTGGGTGTAAAACTGTGACTACAATGGTCTGCACTCAGTGGCTCTGACTGAAGTCATGGAGGAGAACTTCTGGGCAGGTATTTCTGCCTCTGGAGCTGTAGAGTCTGGATCTGTGACTGCAGGCCGTCTACTGCCCCCATGTTCCTGCTCCACACTCACTTCTGCAGTTGTTATTATTATTAGTCTGATTTGTTTTCTGTCCTCCCCCTTCCACTGTCGCCAAATGCTGCTCACGATGGGAACTGTTGGTTCTCAAATTATATTTTAAAGAGTATGGTCTAGACCTACTCTATGTGAAAAGTGTCTTGAGATAACTTTTATGATTTGGAGCTAAAGTCAGAAGTTTACATACACATAGGTTGAAATCATTAAAACTCATTTTTTAGTCACTCCCCAGTTTTCATGTTTACAAATTATAGTACAGTCAGGACCACTTTCTCAAAGAAACTTCATCTACAGGCAGTAAGATCTATTTGCAGTAAGATGTATTTGGCGGTATGGCTCTGTTCTGGGACCTAAGTCCAGGGAACCTTAGGGTACAGAACAGAGCAGGCATCAATGACAACAGAAATTACATTGATTAGTCAGACAGCATGAAAAGGAGGAGCTGGGGTGTATGCAAGTTGTGAAGCGGCTTCCGGAGGAAGCAGCAAGGATAGGCTGGCTGAATCAGTTTAAGTAGGTGCCCTGCATGAGATTTGCCAATAGATGCATAGAAGGGAATCAGCTGATCCATCAGCTAAGGTGGCTGCTGAACTGGCCATGATGATGTAGCTGGGATATTGAGCTGAGCTTGAATCCATGGCCTGCCTGAACTAATGTAATGACAATGACGTAATGAGGACATGTATTTTGTGCATGACACAAATTGTTTTCCAAAAATTGTGTAAAAAGAGATTTAACTTATAATTCAAATATCACAATTCCAGTTTACATACACTAAGTTGACTGTGCTTTTAAAAAGCTTGGAAAATACCAGAAAAGTATGTCATGGCCTAAGAAGCTTCTGCTGACTAATTGACAACATTTGAGTCAATTGGAGGTGTACCTGTGGATGTATTTAAAGACCTACCTTCAAACTCAGTGCCTCTTTGCTTGACATCATGGGGAAATCAAAAGAAATCAGCCAATACCTCAGAAAAGAGACTGGCAACCACAACACAACCTAGTATATATGGATAATAACCACAAAGCAATTTCCAAACACCTGAAAACGCCATGTTCATCCGTACCAACAATAGCATGCAAGTATAAACACCATGGTACCACGCAGCCGTCATACCGCTCAGGAAGGAGACGAGTTCTGTCTCCTAGAGATGAATGTACTTTGATGAGAAAAGTGCTAATCAATCCACAAAGGACCTTGTGAAGATGCTGGAAGAAACAGGTACAAAAGTTTTTATATCCAATGTATTCAAATGTATTTGGCTAAGGCGTATGTAAACTTCTGACTTCCACTGTAAATAAAATTGACTTGATGTAAAACCCAACCCTGCTGTCAGCTGACTGCAGCATGGGTCTGTAAATGTTAACTGTGTTTCTTTGACTTACCCTGCTGAACACTCACACGACTGATAAGGAGTTAATAGAAAACAAACCCATCTGCATGCCTGAGATCAGTTTGAGCTCTATCACTGTTCTGATTAATCAGCCTGTTCAGAGCATAAAGCAGACTGTCAAATAAGATGATGGTATTTCATGTTTGATGATCAAATGATTATTTTGAATTAAATTAACATGACTCATCTACAGTCTGAGGCTATTGGCTTTGCGGTGACCAGTGACAGATTTAAATTTGAAGCTGCACTAATCAATATTTTTATATTACCAATGTATCAAATCACCCTGTGTTATATGAAAGATGTCACTTGTAATGATGAACCCACAGTAAAGAATCACTGACTCTGCAGTTCCCCTCAGCTCTGCAGAACATTTTAGCTCTGTTCATCGTTGTAGTTTTACAGCCTACAAACTCTGCTCTTAAAGTATCAACCTCTCAAAAAGCCGCTGTAAACGACCTGCTTAGCCCCAAGGTAGCAGGCAGACACAGTTAGTGACTACCTGGTGAACACAGTGGAGCATTTAGCAGCTAAAGAGCCAGACATTTTTCTCAGGAAATTCTTCCAGAACTAAATGCAGGGGGAATATTGCACATTCATAAGATGGACACAGAAACAACTCCAGGTAAATGATAATGTTGCTCTGTGTGTGCTATAGGTGTAAATAAGCAAGTTTTCTGACACATTCAGCATAACAACCTTACGAGGTGATAATATGTCAGAGTTGTGTTTACAGATTGTTTAAAGTCTATAAATGCATTTATATTTATTAACAATTAATCTGAACCTGAGCGGTGCTTTGTTATTGGATTTCTGTGCTAGTCATGGATTTGTTACAACAAACACCACGCTTGAGCATCACAAGTGTACTTGGTATCAGAACACCTAATGCAAAAGACTGGTGATCGACCTTGTGGTTGTATCATCAGATCTGCCTTGGACACATGGGTGAAGAGAGGAGCAGAGCTGTCAGCTGATCACCACCTGCTAGTGAGTTGGATCAGATGGCAGGGGAGGCTTCCGGACAGACCTGGTAAACCCAAATGTGTAGTGAGGGTAAACTGGGAATGTCTGGCTGAGGCCCTGTAACTTCCAACTCCTTTTTCCAATTCTCATGGGACATGCAATCATAGTTGGCAGGTACCAAGCAGCAAGAGGGGCTGCAGCTTCTGTTGTGAACCAAAAAACCCAGCTGTGGGAGGAGTTTGGGGAAGCTAAGGAGAAGGACTTTCAGTTGGCCCCGAGGAAGTTCTGATGAACTGTCAGACAATGCAGGAAGGGAAAGCAGGGCTTGGCTCAGGCTGTGTTCAGCTGAGGAGGAGAACTGCTGACCTTGACTGAACTACAGAAAATGTATTCAACACATTTGTTAGAGCTCAAGGATACATACAATGTTCTTCCATGTGTGTAACTGAATGTGAACATAACTTTTGCTGTTATTTAGAAAACGCACAGACATGAAACTGTTATAGTCATGGTACAGGTAGTATTGGTAAAATGTTTTGTTGTTCAGTGTAGGGGATTCAGTCACATGCTGCTCCAAGTGTTTCATCCTGACATATGTTGAAATACATTCTGAGGGGAATCATAAAATGATTGCATATTTATATCTTTTTGTATTAAATGGAAAATGTAAAGATATTGAGTTTCCATTCAAATGTAGCGCAAATTTTAGACAAACAGCTGGAATTGATTGGAAAACATGATGGAAATCAGACCTTTCTGTTAGTTTCATGTATTAATGTGAGGAAGGTTCCAGCCTCCACAAATGCTCCACACAGATCTGATGGTTGTCGTTGACCACTTACAGGTTTCAAAAACAACTCAGCTGTTCCCTTGATTTAGTGATGACTGACATCAGTACAATCTTAAATATGGGTAAAATATGGACACTACATACAGTACTTGTTTGTATAGTGTCCTTTATTAACACAATGAATTGGGATGCTTACAATATGTCAAAATGACGATGTAATGTACATTTTCAGTGGCAATGCTCCCTCAATATGTTTTTTAAAGATTTTTGGGGGCATTTTTGCCTTCATTTGATAGTTGACAGAGTAGAGAGACAGGAAATGTGGAAAGAGAGAGGAGGATATGACATGCAACAATGGTCGTTGGCGGGCATTATAGTTATATGGTATGCACCTTTACTATTATGTTTCCAGGGCTCCCACTCCCTTATTCAAGTTTACAGCCAGTGTCATGGGTTCTATAGTTACTTTACGTCAGCCAGTACAAACAAGATGAGTCATCATCATATACTTTACAACAACAAAAATGGACACACACACACACATACACAGGTGAGTCACAGAAGTGTTTGGTCCATAGATCTGGTCAGGTTGTAGCTGAATCCAGTCTGCACCCTAATTGGCTGGAGGCCTGGATCCGTGCCCTCATACAAGGTCTCCTGACTGTTGTTTCCTAGAAAGCACATACATCACAAACAGAGACACACAGTCAAACACACAGCCACCCATCAGGGTTCCCTCAAACTAAAAGTGTGTTTTCTATGTATCACTTTACACCCAGCACATTCAGCTATTGTCTTCCTTTTTGGCAGCACTGTCACAGGTATGAGACCCACAGTCAAGATCTCTGTTGGCAACTCTTTGACCATGACTGAACCCCACCTGTTCACTTGGAGAAACAGTTACAGTTACAAAATTAGAGGAAATAGTCTTGTTCGTCATCTTTCTCCTTTTTTTCTCCTCAGCCCAGAAACTGATCTTGGACGTTTGAGTGGAAACTGCCAACCTAGCTCTGTAAAAAGTTAAAAAGATCACTGTTGTTGAATCTTGAATATGGAGCATGTGTAGAAAATGACACATTATGGTTTAATAAAGGTATTGTTTAAGAATTTCACTATGGATATAAACAGTGAGTAAAGGACACCTGCTGTGTCCTTGTGAAGTGGTCTTGAACAACAAACCTACAGGAAGTCCTAACTCACCACTCAACACAAGCTGCTTTGGACTAAACCGTCGGCTGTAACCTAACTTGTTAGTCTAGCTTCCATCCCCTCCCTCTAAATCAGTCACAGACAGCTGACACTGTTGGCAGTGCTAGAGGAAGTATTCTGCTGCAGCTTTGTTTCAACCAGTCACCATATGGGTATGGACCAATGTAGGCTCACATTTAAAGTAAAAATTTACAAAACTGTTGGTCCAAAGCAGACTTTATAAAACAAAACCAGCTAAAGGTAAATATGGGATGGATTACTTCCATGCCTTCTGACATCAGCTGAGTTATTTTTTATAATATATCCCTTCTTCAAAGTTAGGATAGGGCAGAAAAACAGAGAGCAGCAGATCCCCACCAGCCTCACCTGGATTTATTGAAGATGTAAAAAATGTGTGTCATTAAACACACTCTCAAGAGTCCTTGAAGTGCTTTCTAATAAACTCCAAGCATTCTGTCATATTACTTTTATTCAGGAGAGGCTTCTTTAGCCAGTCTACCATAAAGGCCTGATAGAAGGTTGTCCTTGCAGCAGGTCCTCTCACCTCTGCAGACTTCTGAAGCCCTGCTATAGTGTCCGTTGAGTCATGGTCAGAGGTTGGGGTGTGTTATGCTAGTAGCGTCTAAGCCTGGAGCCTCTAGTCTGTAGCAGAGATTAGGAGCTGTCCTCAAGTGACATAACTTGAGAACCTTCATCAGACTTCACACAGCTCCTTCTGGAGCCACTAAAGACTGTATACTACTTGTTTCACATTCAGAGGTTAACAAATGGTTTGCTACTTGCCATTGCCAAGATTTATGCATCTGCATACAGAGCTCTTTGTGACTTTGTTTGTGCTTTTCTAAATCATGTCCAACAGTTGCCACAGGTGACTCCAGTTACATTCTAGAATTATTTCAAGGATGAGTTCAATGTGAAGTGCCAGAGCAAAGGGTCTAAGTATTGGTGTAAATAAGAGATTTCATTTTTTGATTTTTATGAAATTTTCAAAAGATTTTAAGGATGAGTTTTGTCATTGTGTGTTGGTTGTCATTGTGGGTTATTGTGTGTACAACTAATTGCCAAAAAAGATAATTTAATTGATTTTAAATTAAATCTTTAACACAGTAAAGTGCTTTCTCATGATCTTATCAGCAAATGGCTCAGTTGTCATGACTGATGAAGACTTCAAGATGCGCTTGGAAGCACTCAGAAAAAGCTAGTCTGTGGATTTTGGTTTGGGATTATTTTGTCATTAAAATGAAGACTGAAATATGAGAGGTGACTCAACTTCACGGTCTGAGTATGACGGTATGAGAGGTGTTTCTTATATTTAGTCTACCCGCACTGCTATAATGTATGTCATTTGGAAAACTAGTCACCTGGAACTATTTTTGAAATACTGCGTGAACACTGACTACGTTATGAACAAAAGCTTGGTTGAATCAAATTGAAAAGGAAGTGGGACAATAACTGTCCCTGAGGATTTAGTATGTCCCCAGAGAAGAGCCTCAGTGCTCAGATTGAATCATTTCATCCTCACACAACTGGATCACACTTCAACTTTCCAGAGTGGCTCAAGTTTTAATCCAAATAAACTGAACATATAAAAGCCACAGTATACTGATAATAAATTGTATAACACTTTTACTACCAGAAATGAAATTAATTAGAACTCAGTACATTATAGTTTTTACATTAAATCAAATGTGAAATGGCAGCAACTACTACAATTATCAGCCTACACTGCACCTCTTTCAGCTGCTAGCTGCTTTTGGCTCATTGTTTGTTTTTCCAGCCGAGTCATACAGTGCAATGTATAGATGATCTCATCAACAACTCTCATCAATATCCTCATAATATTAGCATTTTGATACAGATCCCTTAAACTGGGTTATTCAAGAACTGAGACCCAGATTTCACGGAGTAAAAATAAACTTGTTTATAAATGACCTCAAACATATCTTTGCAATTACCGTACTACAGTTTCTTATTTATTATTGGTTGTTTTATACACCAATATTGATTTATCTGTGATACGCTAATCATGTTATGCTGATGTATCAGTTTGGCACATAACATTAAAATGAATGGGGAGATGTTTTTGTCCAAAGTGACTTACAATAATTGCATTCAAGAGCAAGAGCTACATGTCAAAACAACCGACAACAAGCTAGTTCATCCTTCCAATGCAGTTGCTTAGAGGATTTATTTTTAAACAAGACATTAGTAAGTGCTAGCAAGGTGTAGTGTAAAAAAGACGGGTAGTGGCTGTGCCGTGCTGGAGTTCATTCACCACTGAAGTCAATGTAGCGGCCAGTGGTGGAATGAACTGTGGAAGTGTAGTCAGCTGTTTCCTAAAGAAAAGCTCAGACCAGCTGCATATATACTACCTGCCCAACACTAAAAGGTAGACAGTTGAAGTGAAGCTAGTGAAGAGAGTGGAACATCTAGTAGCTGAGAAGCACATGTTTCTCTCAGGATGTGGTGGAGACAGAGACAAAATGCACATGTTGCTCTGTGTCTGTTGGATGTGTAAGCAGCCATAATCTTTTAATGGTATCTCTGCTCGGGTTTCTGTGAGTTTGATTTAAGGTCTTTCTGCAACCTTGTGGTCAAAAGTCACCTAACCGAGAAAAATATTATAAAAATACATGATATTTTGTAGGAAATGGTGATAATTCACGTTATAGTTTTTACAAAGCCAACTACAAGCTACCTAATGAGTAACTAAAGGTTTAGTTTTATGTGCTAAGAGTTTTGTCTGATATAATGCATAGTGGAACACAGTGCACTGCATTGAACATCAGATTATTTTATATATATATGATATTTTAGCCAAAATACAACAAGTATGCACCAGTGACACACCAGTTGTGTCCACATTCACAGCCCTACCCTTGTAAGATTACCAGCAGCCTCCCACTCAAGCTAGCTGTTTATCAATAGTGACTGTCACCAGCATCATTTAGCTATTTACCACACTGATAGTGAATACTCATGTATCTCATGTGCCTCAATCACAGTGTGAAACACTTTAAACCACAAAATCTTCGGCTGCTCTGGACTCTCAGTAGTTTATCTCGTTGAGTGAATGTGCATTCTTTCTCCCAAAGGGGGCGTGGCATGGCACTTGATGGCAGTCTGGTCTATAGAGGAAGGGGACATTCACATTCCGGAGACAAGAGAGGACTTATGTCTCACGCAGTAGAGAGGCTTATTTACTTCTTCCAACACTTCATGAAAGCCTTACCACATGCCACTAACTAGAGAACACAAGTCAACCTCTGACCCCTGACCTACAACAACACATGGTAGACGAACAAAATGAACAATCACAGGGCCAGTTCGAGGCAACACAAAGATCCAAAGGTACTCAATTTCTGTGAAAGTGGACTTGGGCTTTAGAAAGGCTCGATTTTCCTTGTCAACATTATTCAGACAGTGTTTTTTAAAAATACCATTAAGTGTGAATAGAAGACAGTATAAAGACAGTGAGATGTGTTGTCAAAAGGGCCGTCGACACTAAGAACTATAACTATAAAGATAACCATAACGATATGAACATCCACGCTGATGAATGATAAATTTCTGTAAACAGCGGTGCCAAGCACACGCTGCATGCTCCAGTGTCGGCAGCTTAGGAAAATGGATATTTATTACCTGTTTCTGCTGTACGCTGCTAGGTAAGGACAAAACTAACTTCAGAAACCCCAGTTTGGCAGTATGTCTCAGGTAAAATTAAATTTTTTATGTGTAATTTGAAGTACAATATTATGGTATGTAAGCGTTTAATAAGGTGATGTGAACGTGACACCTTGTAAATTCGGATGGATTTTGATGGCGTGTTTCTATCATTCATTAAACCGCTCTGAAAATAATCCAAACAATATTGTTCCCCTCTGTCGTTGTTGTAAAGTTATGGTGTGAACTCGATTTTTAAAATGATACATTTAGTTATAACATAACATTTATCGTTATTGTTCTTGGTGTGGACTGCCCTTAAGTCTCTGTCATATAGGTTGTATTCGTTCTCTCCCACTTCTCTCTTTATCGTCTTCCAATCATTTGTATGTGTACATAAAGTAAATGTCCAGTAAAGTGAACAGCAGGAGTGTTGAAGAGACATCTGTAGGACTGTGTGGGAACAGTTCTGAGAAAAGAGAGTAGGGGATCGAGGAAGGCAGCAGGGTGAACTCCCCCAAATCCCAGCACTGGCCCAGACCTGTTTGAAGTCTTACATAATAGTCCTAATTAGCCCTCCTCTAATAGGCCCCGACCCAACACAAACGCACCTATAATCAAATCAAACTGTTTAATTACAGAGCCTCACAGCAGTTTGGCCATGGGAGTCTGGCCTCGCTTGCACTTGCAGCTCTGCTAGCTAAAGGCTTCCAGATTCTGAATGTGCGAGTAAATCTGCTTCCATCCCAGAGTGTCTCACCTCTTCATTTACCTTCTTCCCATTAATGAAAACAGAGTCTACCAAGGCATTGGACAGAAAGTTGACAACTGCAGCTGATTTACATTCAAAATGAAAAATAATATAACTCATCTTGCTCATCGTGCTGTTCTGGTCACATTTACACTCTTAATACTCAGCTAAGTTGCCAAACTTGACATGACATTTAGCCTGGCTTAGTTAAGTGCCACCCTTGAAGACACCATAGGTGTAGCTGTGGAAGATGTGGAGCGTATCTGAGAAATATTAAAACATAAAAAAGAAAAATGTCAAGCTTATCTGTCACATGTAGTTTCAGTCTTCTGTTTTCAGTGATTGCTGTTTGCCACCTTAATGATTAAGGCCGCATTCAGACCAACGTACCCTGCATGAAAGAGTGCTCTCATTCATTTGAATGATTTAGATCTAGTCTGGCTACCTCTGTTGTTCATTGAAGTGCAAGAGGAGAAATGTTTAGAAAACTGTAACCAAATACCCCCCCCCCCCATTGAACCCCTTGCTTTCCAAAACATGTCTCATGTCATTTGTCCACTATGTCCTATCCATTTTGACCCCATTAACACTGGGCACTTCATGATTCTTGGGCAGAACAAATAGTCAATTCAAGTCAAGTCAATTTTATTTGTATAGCGCCAAATCATAACAAAAGTTATCACAAGACGCTTACACATAGAGTAGGTCTAGACCATACTCTTTAAAATATTATTTACAGAGACCCAACAGTTCCCACCATGAGCAAGCACTTGGCGACAGTGGCGAGGAAAAACTCCCTTTTAACAGGTAGAAACCTCGAGCAGAACCGGGCTCTGGGTGGGCGGCCATCTGCATCGACCGAGTTGGGTTGAAATTGGAGGAGAGAGGGGGAGAGGGGAGACAGAACAGGAGGAGAGACAACAAATCAGACTAATAATAATAACAACTGCAGCAGTGAGTGTGGAGCAGGAACATGGGGGCAGTAGACGGCCGGCAATCACAGATCCATAATCTACAGCTCCAGGGGCGGAAACACCTGCAGAAAGTGAGAAGGCGAAAAAACACAGAAAGCACAAGGACTACCAGGAAGAAATGGAGTTGGTAGCCTATATTAGTGGGATAGGAATGCGCACAGATAGAGAGGGAGAGGAGGAGAGAGAAGCTCAGTGCGTCCAAGGAAGTCCCCGAGCAGTCTTAAGCCTATAACAGCATAACTAAGGGATGGTTCAGGACTCACCTGAGCTAGCCCGAACTATAGGCTTTATCAAAAAGGAACGTTTTTAGCATACTCTTAAACGAAGAGAGGGTGTCTGCCTCCCGAACCCAAATTGGGCGCTGATTCCACAGAAGAGGAGCTTGATAACTAAAGGCTCTGGCTCCCATTCTACTTTTAGAGACTTTAGGTACCACAAGTAACCCTGCATTCTGTGAGCGTAGTGCTCTAGTGGGGTAATACGGTACTATCAGCTCTTTAAGATATGATGGTGCCTGACCAATAAGAGCTTTGTAAGTGAGGAGGACGACCTTAAATTCTATTCTAGATTTCACAGGGAGCCAGTGCAGAGAAGCTAATATTGGAGAAATATGTTCTCTTTTGCTAGTTCCTGTCAGTACACGTGCAGCCGCATTCTTGATCAGCTGGAGAGTCTTTAGAGACTTATCGGGGCAATCCGATAATAAGGAATTACAGTAATCTAACCTAGAAGTAACAAATGCATGAACTAGTTTTTCTGCATCTTTTTGAGACAGGATATGCCTGATTTTTATAATGTTACGTAAGTGGAAGAAGGCAGTCCTTGAAGTCTGTTTTATATGGGTATTAAAGGACATGTCCTGATCAAAGATTACTCCTAGACTCCTTACAGCGGTGCTAGAGGCCAGGGCAATGCCATCTAGAGTAACTATATCTATACATAGTGCGTCTCGTAGGTGTTTAGGACCCAGAACAATAACTTCAGTTTTGTCTGAGTTTAACAGCAAGAAATTGCAGGTCATCCAGTCTTTCATGTCCTTAATACATGCCTGAAGCTTGGCTAACTTACCGGTTTCATCTGGCTTTATCGATAAGTATAACTGAGTATCATCTGCATAGCAGTGAAAGTTTATGTAGTGTTTCCTGATAATATTGCCTAAAGGAAGCATATAAAAGGTAAATAAAAGTGGTCCGAGCACTGAACCTTGTGGAACTCCATGACTAACTTCCGTGTGCTCGGAGGATTCATCATTTACATGGACAAACTGAAATCTATCTGATAAATACAACTAAAACCAGCTTAGTGCGGGTCCTTTGACGCCAATCAAATGCTCCTGTTCTGTGGAACCAGACTCCTTACAGCGGTGCTTCTGTGGAAGCAGCTCCCAATTTGGGTTCGGGAGGCAGACACCCTCTCTTCATTTAAGAGTATGCTAAAAATGTTCCTTTTAGATAAAGCTTATAGTTAGGACTGGCTCAAGTGAGCTCTGAACCATCCCTTAGTTATACTGCTATAGGCTTAGACTGCGGGGGGATTTCCCATGATGCACTGAGTTTCTCTCTCCTCCTCTCCCTCTCTATCGTACGCATTCCTATACCACTAATACAGGTTACCAACTCCACTTCTTCCTGGTAGTTTTTGTGCTTTCTGTGCTTTTTCGCCTTCTCACTTTCTGCAGGTGTTTCCGTCTCTGGAGCTGTAGAGTCTGGATCTGTGATTTCCAGCCGTCTACTGCCCCCATGTTCCTACTCCACACTCACTGCTGCAGTTGTTATTATTATTAGTCTGATTTGTTGTCTGTCCCCCTGTTCTGTCTCCCCTCTCCCCCTCTCTCCTCCCCTTTCAACCCAACTCGGTCGATGCAGATGGCCGCCCAACCAGAGCCCGGTTCTGCTCGAGGTTTCTACCTGTTAAAAGGGAGTTTTTCCTCACCACTGTCACCAAGTGCTTGCTCATGGTGGGAACTGTTGGGTCTCTGTAAATAATATTTTAAAGAGTATGGTCTAGACCTACTCTATGTGAAAAGCGTCTTGAGATAACGTTTGTTATGATTTGGCGCTACACAAGTAAAATTGACTTGACTTGGTGGGCAGCTAGAGTCCTGCGGTGTGTTTGGCTAACTGAGCTAACAGCTAATGGAGCTAATAAAGCTAACATACTAACAGCTAACAAAGCTAAACACACAGGAGGACTGAGAGTTTCTGTTCAGAGGAACATGAAGCGTTTAACAGTGAACTGTTGTTTAATGTGACAACACAACTGTGACAACACAAGTACTTCAGCTGAGTGCAATTTGGAGGTAAAAGTACTTTTGGTTTGGAGTTAGACACTTTACATCATTTTATCAAACTTTTGTCAGAGATGAAAGTATAAGATACATTTAGTCCAGTTCTTGTATTTTTATAACAAAAAGTGTATGTATTGGTTATTGGTTACAAAGTGCTTTTTTATAAATGAAATATAAAACAATAAGAAACAAATAACTTTTCAGTTTTTTTTTTAAACCTATTTCTTTGAATAGAGCAAAATAAATATACATTTATTGATGAAGGAGTTAGAGATTAAGAACACCATAACATTTTATGCAGCTAATGCTTCCAATCACCTAATGGGTATTGAATGAAGTACTCTATTGGTATCTGTATCACTTTAAGGGTACTGGTATAGGTACTGGTATCGTTATTTTTTAAACAATACCCAGCACTAGTTGACAACTTTAGAAACTATGTATAAAGAAAGGCAAGCCACAACCATGTTGAAAAAAATCTTTCTAAATATGAACAACACCATAATCTTAAAGAATGTTGGAAAGCTACTCACACAAGTTGGACAAAACCATAAGTTGCAAGCTAGACTGTTATGACAGGCACAGGCCTCAAGGACCATTCATAGTATTAAATCAAGATTTGGAACTGTCTTGACAGACCCCACCAAAAAAAGGGTTTTGCAGCATTTTATGTAGAGATATACCATATAAAAGGTAGATTTGATGTGAATATCACCATCAAATTTTTTTTCATTAGTTTAGATCTACCAGAAGCTTTAAAGGTCATGGATGAAGATATTAATTTAAAGGAAATAAGTAGTGCTAGCTCCTCCTTTCTGAATAGTAAGGCTCCTGGTCCCCATGGCTTCCGCACTGAATGTTTTAAGTCATGTGAAGCTACAGTCGCATCACATTAACCTATTGCATGGCTACCAATAGAAACTAAGAGAATTGGATGTTATGCCGGGTAGACATATTTTTCAACCTACATCACCTGTTTAATAACTTGTATGCGAAGCACACATCAGAAGCAGCTATTATTTAACTAGATGCCAACGTGCCTTTGATCAGGTGAAATTGCAGTACTGAGTAGCTTACGTAAACAATATATCATGGTGGAAAAAGGGTCCAGTCAACAGTTCGAGTGACTGCCCACTGTGGCTATTATTAGAGCAGGCTTATTATAATAGGACCTCTCTTCTTGCCCTTGTTAACAGCCCCACCAAAACAGGCAATTTCCATTACAACCATAGCTTTGTTATTAGAATCAGAATCAGAATCAGCTTTATTGGCCATGTATGTGTACACATACAAGGAATTTGACTACTGTTTTTCAGTTTCTCTCAACGTACATACACAGAAATAGAATAAATAAAAAACAAGGACAACAAAGCAAAACAAAGGTGAGCATAAACATTTAACTACTACGTACAAATATAAATATATAAACAAAAGTAAAGATATGAACATTAAACACAACAACAATGACAATGAAATGGAGAAATAGTGCGATGATGCAGAGTGCAAAGATGATTGAATAAATATGGAAAGATTGTCACAGGAGATACTTACTATACATGAGGTAGGTGGAATATATAGGTACAGGGTTATTGGACACAGATTGTTCCTGACACTCTCTGACTGATTAAGTGTTCACCAGAGTGACGTCCTGTGGGAAGACGTTGTTCTGGTGTCTGGTAGTTTTGGCCCCTCAGTGCTCTGTTCCAGAGGGGAGGAGATGGAACTGGTTTTGTCCAGGGTGTGATGGGTCTGCAGGGATGTTTCCTGCAGGAGTTATACAAAGTCCTGGATGGAGGGTAGGCTGGCACCAATTACTTTTTCTGCAGACCAGACTGTCCGTTGTAGTCTGTTCCTGTCCTGTTTGGTGGCCGATCCAAACCAGACAGTGATGGAAGTGCAGAGAACAGACGGGATGATAGCGGTGTAAAACTGAATCAGCAGCTCTTGAGGCAGGTTGAACTTCCTGAGCTGGTGCAGGAAGAACATCCTCTGCTGGGCCTTTTTGGTGATGGTGTCGATGTTGGAGGCCCACTTTAGAGCCTGGAAGATTGTGGATCCCAGAATCCCGAAGGTCTCTACAACAGACACAGTGTTGTTGAGTATGGTGAGGGGGGGGGCAGTCTTGGGATTTTAACAGATGGGTCTTCTGAGGTGCAGTTGTTAGTGTAGGAATACACTTATGCAAATCAAATGATGCATAAAAAGCACAAAATACCTACATTGATGTCCAATATGGGAAAATAATGCATTTGTCCCTGGCTTAAATTATTCAGTTTTCACAGTTTGGAATCCAACAGTATCAAGGTCATAAGCACTTTGTACCTTGATGGACACTTTATGTCATTTGAGCAGCTACATAGAGCATTTAATATTCCAACTTTTGAGTTTATTTTAGTTTATAAGGAGTTCTACAATAAGAACAAGACTCAAATTTTTGTCCGAATTTGGAACCCTGTACTAGAGTACTTCAAGGGTAGTGGACTAATGGTGTAATGTTCCCTCTATGGCGGTGTATGTGATTTGTTTTTTGTAATTGTGAAGTTAATCGTGGCTGTGTTGTTCAAGTGATATACTGAGTCTTATATTGAAAATTCCAAAATAAATGTTTTGAAAAAAAAAAAAAAGAACTGAAAAAAGAAATATACAAACATGAAAAACGGCCTGACAGAAATAGACCGAAGGGCTCTGCTGTGGTGGTTGAAAAGGATGGCCCTGTACCACCTGTATGATCTAGTGACATTCATTTTTAGGTCCAAAACTCTTCATGGTCCCAACAACTGCAGTGCTGGGATGACATATCTGTCTTAATCTTAATGTGGGATACTTTTGTTGGTCTATTTGCAAGTGCATTCAGGGAGCTCTGCATAGATTATGTAAAAATGTTATATACAGTGTTTCAAAGACCATACCTAATATATAAAAAATATATCTCCACATGGGCTCCTGACCTCAAGGTTGAAAAACTTGCACAACATGACTAAAATGTGACATTAAGAAAACCTGTTTGTTGCGTTTGGCAAACAAGAGCATGATGTTTGGCATGAACCTTCTTAATTTTGTGTAGCTCTGCATGGTGATGAGCAGATGTTATCATTGCATGCTAAAGCACTTCGGTATAACCATGTCCATCTGATCTTTAAAGCAGCCCCAACTGATTGAAATGAAATGATACGGCAACGATTCATGGATGCTTCATTTCCCCTCCCAAACACTGCCTAAATATGGAGAGGATTAAACTCGGTGTTGTGTAATTCCCTGCTTACATAACTGGGGCATTGGAGACATCACCAATATGCTTTTGTTTGACAGTTTGGTGAAAAGTGTGTTCTAAGCTGACAGACCTTCAGCCACACTGTTTCCAGAGACAGAAGTGGACCCAGGCAGTGACCATGTTGGACCAAAAAAACGTCCAATAGCAGCAAACTGATCCCTTTGATATTTGTTTGTTTCCTATGCTGTTTAAAACCAAAATTGACTAATTTCATTTGTTTTACTAATCCTGGTAGGGTTACATACTACAAGTCTGGATTCTGGATCCGTTTTTGTTTTATTTTCAACAACTTTAGAGATACCACCTTAGGAATGAGGGAGTTAGATATTAAGAACTTGTATTTAGGAGGTTGCATATATGCTGTTGTTTTGATAATTTTGGGAACCCCTACAGGTTCAGGTAGTTCAGGTTAGGATGATCTGTAATATGTTTCTTTGATGTGTTAGGATAGGGGTTCATTGAATGTGAATGGGGTTAATGAGCCAGTGAAAAGGGGCAAGGTGTTATCCTATTTAAGGGCTCTACAAGCAGATGTGATTTTCTTACAGGAAACCCATCTGAAAATGATACTTGCAGTAAGCGTAGATGTAGATGGATAAGCCAAATATATCATTCAAAATTATCATTTTCTGGTAGATGGAAAATATTACCACTTATCCATAATACAAAATACCATAACATTAGGGCGCCAGTCAATCACAAGGCTGAAACATTGAGACAGACCACCATTCATGCTCACATTTACACCTATGGGCAATTTACAGTCACAAATGAGCCTAGCCTGCACATCTTTGGACTGTTGGAGGAAGCCGGAGTACCTGGAGAGAACCCAAGCATGATGGTTCGTGTGATGAGACCCCAGTTCTAATAAATAGGTATTACCCTTTAAAATCTTGGTGCTTAAGACATCCCAAGCATGGCAACATTAAGAAACACCAGCCTAAAGATTATGGAAGATGATGTCTCATTTTGACCGTCAGTTTGTACATTTTACAGCTTTTAATGATTTAGTGATTAGACTGTTGTAAGTGGAGTGGGAAGTGTGGTGGGAATACTGAGCAGCAGCTGGACCATGACAGGGAAAAGAATCAGCTTTCTGCTCCGTGGTGGAGGAGAAACATTCCCTCACACCAGTAACACTCCATGAACAGCATGCCATAGGTCACACAGCCTAACTATAAAACCTTCGGACTGTAGATACACAGACACACACATTCTATACTATATAAACTTCATATAAGGACTCCCAGACTGACCTCAGCAACTCCCAGAAAATACACTGACTTGGTATGCGTACTGATACTAGTTTATGATTCCTGTAGTCTGTCAGTTTGGCTCATTATTTATTTATTTATTTAGCCAGCACTTTATTTTATCTTTCCAGAGAGACCACCGGATCGCTTTAGCGAAATATATGAGGATGAAAGTAGAACAACGAGGGCCGGATTGAGAAAGGAGGGAAGGAATAAAAAGCAGAGAGCGAAAGGAATGAGTCAGGGAGGGGAAATAGAAGGGGGGGGGGGGGGGGGGGGGCAGAACAAAGAGGGCTTTGTGTGCAGTGCTGAGAGAGTGAAGTGGAGCCAGGGCTTAGGGAGTGTTTAACAGTGTATACTGACTGCATTCCTGCTGTGTGATTATGAGCAACTTTACATTTATTCTCCTCCAGACTTAACTCTGCACTGCCCTCCTCCTGCTTCAAGTCTTTTGAGTACTTTCTCTCTTTTGCACTGTAAATTTCACTTCCTTTCTTCAATATGATGTGTCAAGTAATGTTGGATAATTCTGCTTTTATAGCAACTTCGATCTTATTTTCGCAGGGTTTTGTCCATGGTCTATCTATGAACTATGAATTGTCAAAATTAAAAATGGGTCATGCAATGAGCCTTTAAAAAAATGTACTCTCACTCTGCTTTATTTCAAACCCAGTTGCTTTTTCAGTAAACGGAAGTGTTGTTGGTCTCCCTTCAACGCAAAATGGTAAAAACTAGAGGGCTGCGCTGACAATCATGAAACAAAACCATCTGAGAAATAATGTTTGGAAGACATGGTAAAATCATGGCTAAAAAAAAAAGTCTGTAAGCTGCCTTTGAAAAATGCATGTGCCTTAATGCCCACAATTTAAAACTACGAAATGTGGCAAAATCAATTCATGTCAATGGAATTGCAGTAATCAGTGTTTACAGGGTGAAGTGATTCAACTCAAAAAGTTTGTGAACTTTTACACGTAAATTCTTAAAATTGTTTCTTCTTTTACCAAAAGCAAACATGTCTTGAGAATGCTGACCTTCTGGGGAACAGAGAACTGGAGTGTGCAAAACAAGAGAAGCCATCATAAACAATTAGCTATGTAGCACCATCCACTCTCGTATAACCTTCCTCTTGTATGAACTGCTGAGGAATGATTAGCAGGCAAGAGTCAATGGTACAAAGATGTTTCTTAAATAAACTGTGTGAACATTACAGTGGCCCCTAAGAAAAAAATGACAGTGAAAACACAAAGATTGTATGTTTCACTTTTGTAAGAGTTTTACAGTTTGTAGCATTTCTGGATTTGGAGTACATGTCCTTAATGTTTGTGCTTTTGCTTTTGTAAGAGTGTTGTTCTTAGGGACCATCGTACTGTTCTGCCTGACTACCACTAATGGCCAGGTACAGCAGTTCACCAACTAGCCCTGCAAGTATTCACCATGTCACTAAACTTCCATCACCACATATTTTTCTGGGTGCATGGATGAATTTTGAGTGGGCTTTTACAGTAATTATCATAGCAACATATCTAAAGCCAACAGTTAGGCACCACGAATAAACAGAACCATGTACTACAACATTCTGTCCAATGAGGGTTCATTAGCATAATTTCAGGCGCTCTCTTTCAGTTTGACCTCCTGAAAAAATAGTTTGGATAATCTGGATAAACTGTTGGTCATTACCATCCTGTTTTATCGTCGGACTGCTCGTGTTTCTTGAACTGTCTGACTTTCAACCATTACTTTGGTGATCCCAATGTTATCACAACTCATAGAGTTGATGGCTAATAATACAAAAATAACTTGTACTAAACTGGAACTATTCTTTATTCTAACTGTATCAGTACATGTTGCTGTCTGTAAGTGTTAGTGAATGGTTAAAAACTACAGACCTTATAATGTAATTTCCTCAGAAACAACCATTTAAGAGGAGAGATTAAGTTGCCTGTCAAACTGAATCAATGTCATTGTTGACACATTTTCTCTTGCATATAAAAGCTATTTTTAAGATATGTACAGTTCGATTACTACATACATTGTTGAACATGCTGTTCTTGTTGCCATGACCTAAAACTAAAGCCATGCTGAGAGAGATACAGCTTTTCCCCCAGCAATACAGAAAAAACTGTACTTTAAAGGATAGATTCACAATTATTTCAGAACTATCCAAGCTGCTGTCACTGTGCATTATTTTCTATGACCATTTTCTCTGGAGGAGGAGGAGATTTCAATTTGTGGACAAGGACTAAGACAACAAAGCAATGGAGTTTTTGAATGTGTTGATCAGTTTTGATCTCCCTCAACATGTCATTTCCCATAATAAGGGACACATTCTAGATTAAATCATAAAAGGACTGAATGCTGTAGTTGACCAAATAATAAACATTGGAATATCACCATTACTGTGTATATTTTAATATAAATGCTATTAACAGACCTTTCTTTGTTAAAGAAAAAACAAAGACATTAACAATGCTTGCTGAAAAAGAGCCAATCAAAATTTTAAATTGAAAACAGCTATATGCCGTTGTACCGGAAAAATAATGAGAAATGATCCTATGGATCAATTTGTGCTACAGAAATAGAGATTTGGTCAATGAGAAATGCTGTAGAGTGTAGAGTTTGTACATTTTGAGATCCTATTGGATAATATAAATATTTATAACAAAGCACTCTGTAGAAAAAACAGCAAGCATACTTTTCCAAAAGCATTACCGGTAATGCTGATAATGCCCACATTTTTGTTTATCAAGTGTTTAATCTATTTAAACTAGCAAACTCAATTTCTCCTGGATTTTTCTTAAAATGTAAAGAGTTTTATATGTTCCTTTATGAGACTTATGTATAGTGTGTCTCTTCCTAGGCAGACTTTTATTGCTCTTAATAAACTACATAATTCAGAGCTTGTTAAAATAGTAACAGAATGAATGTGCTTAGTATTGTAAATTGCTCCCTTGAACCTGGTGTCTTCCTAGAAGCGTTTAAGAAAGTATTAGTCTGACCTCACTTAAGAAAAACAACATCGACCCATCCAGATTGAATAACTTAAGACCTGTTTCAAATCTACTATTCATCAGCAAACTCTTAGAGAAAGCAATATAGAAGCAGTTAAATAGCTTTCTTAGTAGCAATAACATTCGTAATATATATCAAGCTGGAAAAAGGTCATAACACAGAACATTTTGGTAAATATTGGTAAAAGTCTTAAACAACCTCAGACAAAGTACTGACAAAGGCAATGTCTCCTTACTGGTCCTCCTTGATTTTAAGTGCTTCCTTTGATACAGTAGGTCACACTGTGCTGATGGATAGATGGAAACATGTAGTTGGTAACTCTGTGAAGGCCCTCAACTGCTTCCATTTCTATTTAACAGGCAGATGGTTTTTGTAAGTATTGGTGAGCGTGTTTCAAATACCCATTACATCCCATATGTTGTCACACAGGATTCCATCCTTTATACAGTATCACCCATACTGCTTATTATGGTGCTCTCTACCAACACCTGTTCATGAAGCAAGCATAAGGCATGCATTATCACCAGATGATGTGTGACATCTTTTGACTGACTATTTCAAGTTCTTTCACACAAATTTGTGACACAGCTTTAAAAATACATACAACATTTTCAAATATGTCTGTCTGTCTAATTTAACTGAATTTGTTCATGATGAATATTTTATTTTACATTCACTCTCAGATCGCTCACCTGTCAACCAAATAACTGTGGACATAGTTAGAAGGTTCATTCATGGAACATGATCAACCCTGCCTTTTTTTATCTCAGGACCGGCTCTCAGCAGCTTTGTGAACAGCACTTAGGAGGAAACTCTCATATTTAGCATCATTTAGGGAGGACTCCTAGTGGTAAGATAATACACTTTGTGAATATAGGCCCAGATTTATATATGGATGTTAATGCACTATAGCCTGGCATCGCCAGAATAATTTGCAGATGCGTATTAGTCTGGAAGCTCTCAGTTCATTTTCGATTTCCAAGGGTCGTTATCAACAGGCGGAGACCAATCAGAGTGACGAAACACCGTCTTGTCAGACGGTACGTCCTGTCAGAAGTACGGCAAACACAGAGGCCGTAGAATGCTCCCTATCGGTGGCAGCCATCTTGGTTATTTACAAAGATGCACGAACGGCGCCCTCTCTGTCAGTCATCGTATTAACACGCCTCATACTGCTAAACAGTTGTGATTGGTTCGGCCAGATACCTGAACTTACGAAATCAGTCTTAATTGGAAACGGGCCAGACGTATCTGCCAGAGCAAATAAAACATGAGCTCACAGATTTGTCTGGTGCTCAAGCTAAATGCACTATTCATGATTGTGCACAATTCTGAAAAAAAAAAAACAAATTGTATAAAGTGTATATTTTAATTTCAAAATGATAGTTTTGCATTGTTAGGTTGAGTCAGAGGGACTGAAACAGCACTGTGATATGCACTAATATGGTTATGCGAAGATTCTCCATATTTTAGAGGTTCATGAACACAATGTCAGTTGTCATTATGGAAGTCCATTAAATATATTTTTGTGTTAAATCGATCACAGCAATTTCAGGTACTATTTAGGGAGCAGAGCTATCGAATGTAGAAAAGTGAGAAAATTTAACAGGCTCATCACCTACTCTGAATTGCAATGTATTTCAAGCTCAGCACTCTTCCTCAGGTAGCATCAAGACGCTTATGCTGACATGTCTCCAGAAATAGAGAAAAGGCAGGAAGTGATGTGATAAATACATCATAACTTAAAACCGTAAATACAAAACAATGATGCTGTGCTTACAGTGTTGATGAGTAGTCCTGAACAGGTGATCCTCTAATATAATACATATTTAACACAAAAACAATTTATAATATTCACAGGGGTAGACATTTTGCCACCCACATACAGTGGGTACGGAAAGTATTCAGATCCCTTTAAATTTTTCACTCTTTGTTTCATTGCAGCCATTTGCTAAAATCAAAAAAGTTCATTTTATTTCTCATTAATGTACACTCAGCACCCCATCTTGACAGAAAAAAACAGGAATGTAGAAATTTTTGCAAATTTATTAAAAAAGAAAAACTGAAATATCACATGGTCATAAGTATTCAGACCCTTTGCTGTGACACTCATATTTAACTCACATGCTGTCCATTTCTTCTGATCCTCCTTGAGATGGTTCTACTCCTTCATTGGAGTCCAAATGTGTTTAATTAAACTGATTGGACTTGATTAGGAAAGGCACACACCTGTCTATATAAGACCTTACAGCTCACAGTGCATGTCAGAGCAAATGAGAATCATGAGGTCGAAGGAACTGCCCAAGGAGCTCAGAGACAGAATTGTGGCAAGGCACAGATCTGGCCAAGGTTACAAAAGAATGAGCTGTTCCAGAGTGCTCAGGACCTTAGACTGGGCCGAAGGTTCACCTTCCAACAAGACAATGACCCTAAGCACACAGCTAAAATAACAAAGGAGTGGCTTCGGAACAACTCTGTGACCATTCTTGACTGGCCCAGCCAGAGCCCTGACCTACACCCAATTGAGCATCTCTGGAGAGACCTGAAAATGGCTGTCCACCAACGTTCACCATCCAACCTGACGGAACTGGAGAGGATCTGCAAGGAAGAATGGCAGAGGATCCCCAAATCCAGGTGTGAAAAACTTGTTGCATCATTCCCAAGAAGACTCATGGCTGTACTAGCTCAAAAGGGTGCTTCTACTCAATACTGAGCAAAGAGTCTGAATACTTATGACCATGTGATATTTCAGTTTTTCTTTTTTAATAAATTTGCAAAAATTTCTACATTTCTGTTTTTTTCTGTCAAGATGGGGTGCTGAGTGTACATTAATGAGAAATAAAATTAACTTTTTTGATTTTAGCAAATGGCTGCAATGAAACAAAGAGTGAAAAATTTAAAGGGGTCTGAATACTTTCCGTACCCACTGTAGCTGTGAATGAGCCAATCACTGTAAAGCATATTGGAAACAGCTGATGCAGATCAATATGAGCGTGACTTCAGTGCTCTACCTGAGCCAACACTACACTTCATATACAAAAAACTACATAAATATATTACAAGTGAGGTTTAGATGAAGCTGGAGAGATTAATCACTCATTAAGCCAATCAGAGGACACTGTGCCCAGCGTAAATATCCATTTTGCCTCCACTTGTAAGAGCAACAATGAAGAGCACTACCTCTACTAGAAGGTGTGAAGAGTTCAACTGCCCAGAACTTCAAGTCTTCAGAAGGGTGTTCCTTTTAAATTAAAATATGTGGTAAGGGGGTGGAATTCATTCTGTCTGTTGCTGTTTGGGGCTTTTTTGTTTGCTTATCTGATTGCGAAGAGTGCATTTGGTTTAACCAGTGTATAATTTGGGGCACTCTGAATGAAAGACGTCCGTTGAGGCACACATAGTGAAGGGGGGTAGTTTTACCAGTATAGGTTATGGAGGTCTATGCATTTTGAGAAGGGGCAGAGTGAATGATGTCCACGTGTTCTTTTTGTGTTAAATGTGTCATTATGACACTATATAGCGGATCACATGTTGAATAATGTTGATCAATAGTGTAAGCATCCAATTACTGTTTTGTATTTACAGTTTTATGTTAAGTCATTTATCATGTCATTTCTACATCTCATCACAGACCTGTTAGGGAAGTCTTTTTCCACTGTACCATTTAACCCAGGTGTGATGGCTATGTGATAATGGTACAGTAAAAAGAACAAAAACAAGGGGTTTCAGAGAGAGGGAGACAGAGAAGTACATCCAGCAGAAGAAGTGGGAGTGTTTACATCCAGTAGAGCCACATGCTTGTCACGCTGCCTTCTTTCCTCTTTCTTATAATCTGAATGTCTTGAGTCAGCATTATTTTTTACAGTATGCTCATTGACAGACAACAAAACCAAGTACTTTATATGTCTCCTCTTCAGTAAAAAATGTATTTTACTTATTATCTTATTTACACCCCTAAATCCAGATATGTTTGTGTCAAAATGTTCAATAAAGTATGAAAGCAGACAGAGGGCAGGGCTGTGATGAGTTGTCCACACATGTAGAGAGCAATGATGTCTAAGTACTGTAAAACTGTGGCATTAGTTAAGCAGTTTATTTATAGAATACAGGCTAGCCAGTGACTGACGCAAGTCAACATTTGGTGCAGTAAAGAAACAAATAAAGCTTCTGTTCCAACCGGTGTCCATACAGAATATCACACTATAAAAGACATGTATCATATATGATATATATTATATATATGTATATTAGTAGAAGTCAGGACCATGTCACGCAGGCCTCCATCACAAGCAGCAACTTCTACATGAAGTAACATTTTGTGTCAGTGTGGAGATCTTAAAAAGCTGGATTCCAGCCTACATTCTGCTGCGTTAGGCACATCCTCAGCAGCTGCCTGGCAGCTATAATGACAAGCAAAATGAAGCTCCACCACAAAAAACAAAGGGGAAGAATTGCACGGAAGACTGTGTCTCTTCTCTCACCACAGGCCTTTAACTTCATTCTGAACTGCTGTGTTCATGCGGGTACATGGAACCCAGATCACCCAGCATGTGCCTTGTCAGAAAGACATGTAAACACAGAGTAACAATAACATAAAAGGTTCACTACAATTTACATAAGCTCTTGTTTGTTTGACTGTATTAAAGTTACAGTTTGTATGTTGAGTTTTGACTGAACTATCTTTTTTCACACGCAAATCAAGCTTTCTTTTGATTGTTCTAGTTAATGCTTCTGTTTCCTCTAGCTAACACTGGCTCACAGTAAGAATGAAGAACATAACTCTTCATTATGACAATGACTCATTTTGAGCATGCTGTGTTGACCAAATGTTTCTGGATCCCATTTGACGCCAGTCTTTTTCCTTTTATTTCTTCTTTTTGCCACAGTGCAGGTGGGCTCTGAGAGGCAGTGAACTAAGAGACACTGTTAAAAACACTATTGCCTCAGCAGCATCAGTCTGCAGTCTGACTCATTGCACTATATCTGTTATTTATTTGTTTGTTTTACCCTTTATTTAACCAGGACATCTCTTGAGATACATTTAAAGCAATATTTAAGAGAGACCAGGGCTAAATTGAAGCATACATTAGTTAAGACAGAGTCACATAATAAATGATTTACAAAATTCTGAAAAAAGATAGAGGACTCCTCTCTGACTATGTAGGCTTTTGGCCACAATAGAGTGTGGCTCTAGGGATGTCAATGTTGGTTAGTCCACCACTTTGCTCCAGACTGAAAAGTCTTTCAACAATTTCTGTAATGTATTGTCATGACATTTGTTGAATACACACACTATACAGACACACAGTCTGCTGTATATACATACATATATACATACATATATACACTCCAGTGATGATAGCTCTCAGCTACTCTCTGAGAGTTAAAGCACTCAAGGCCAATTCTGGAATGTAGAAAAGAACATCTACTCAAATATTCAGACATTTAACTTGAGTATTTCTATTTTATGTTTTTTATTCCAATAGATTCATTTGATAAATATAGTTACTTTGCAGATTTAGATTATTAATACACATTATAAATCAACTGAAAAATGATGACATATTATTATAGGTTAAGCTACTCAGCAGTATATAAAGTAGTTCAAATTACCTCCACTATTAACAGCTGCAACATTAAAGTGATAAACACATTAATGTATCAATTATTATAATCCAATGATATCATACACTGTATATGATTCTGAAATGGACCATTGTGCATAACAATACCTTTTACTTTTTCTACTTTAAGTAAATTCTGACGCCAATGCTTATGTACTATTACTTAACTTACATGTTCCTGCTCCACACTCACTGCTACAGTTCTTATTATTAGTCTGATTATTATGTTGTTTATCCTCCTGCTCTCTCTCCCCAGGCAGGCCTTTAAATAATACTTTGGTATGAAGCATCTTGCTAAGGTGCATTCAAGAATCTGTCTCTCCTCTAGTCCATTGCCTCCCCTGCTGTTTTTCTGCTCTCTACTAATCTCCACTAACCATAGTGTGATTTCCAGTCTCTTAACAGTGAAGTAATTTTTACACCAGTTACAGGCTTCAGGGTTCGAATATCCCATGCAAGCTTAACTCTGTCTTACATCAGTTTTCACCAGCCAAACTAACAACTCCCTGAAAGATTTGGAGGTGCATATAAGATCAGGGTCAAAGTTGACCATACGGTGTTTTGAATAATCTGATAATTGATTTTTGAGATAAGTGTTGTCAGGGGTTTATGGCTTTATGTTTATGTTTATGTTGGCAGTCACAGAGTACAAAATCTAAGTTCAAATATATCACTGGCAATGACACTGACGTGTAGGTCTACACTGCGGCTGCTATTACTTTCCTTCACTAAAGGGGATTCAGGTGGGGATGAGGCAGGGACAGTGACAGTGATGAAAAAGCTCCTTCTTGTGGATAACCTTCAGCCTGCAAGTGAGTTTGTGAGTGAGTTACAACCTTTGGCATGAATTGGCGAGGGGGGTTCCCCCTCTCTGCTTTTAATATCCCCCTGTGGTCATTCATTGCTTCACTCTTGGAATGACACAAAAATCCATAGTTTGTCCCTGTCTGTCATGGAGACAGGTAACTTTTGTCTCCCGTTTTGGCAGTTACTATACAATATACAATCACTAAAAAACAGGTATTTCAAAAGGGACCCACAGACAATAATAAACCCACAACACACAAGGATAGAAGAACAATAGAAAAAATATTCAGTTCAACTACCAATGAATAAGTCCTTATCTCAATACAAAAACTCAACAAATAAACTAAACTTGTCTAGAGGCCTCACTTGGGCCTAGTTGTGGACGAGAGCTGCTTGTGCACTACTTACACCATCTGCAAGAATAAACACACGCTCTCTAAATGAGAAAAATGCCACGACCCATACATTCAAGGGAGTGAAACTGTCTCTGAGACCACAACACAGTCTGAAAAGTTTCGCTCCAACTTCTTCCTCGCACTAAATGAAAAATTTGTGCAAAGACTGGAGGATGTGAATGTTGCGTTGTGGTGCTGAATCTGAACACCTGGCAGTTTGATGAAGAAGGCCGCGTCCTGTTCGGTGACACTGAGGTACTCTACCTGCGCAGAGTGCTTTAAATGGATTCTACGAACCCTGTACTTCCGAAAGTACAAACACCAAGGTAGTTTGTTTTGCTATTCTTGTCCACGAAACAGGCAATATGCCCCACAGCACATTGTCGTCCCCTTTGTTTCACCAGACCAATACAGATCTTTCTTTTTTTATTAACCCAATAACTCTCCAGCTTCACGCTGTTAAAGCTATCCTGCTCCAACTCTGATGTCATTAACGGTTATTGTGTTAATAAAGGTCATTCCATATTCTCACTTTATTTATTTATTGCTAAACTTAGACATTAATGAGCACTACTAACACTTTTCTATCTGTTGTCCAGGGCTGTAATGATCATTTGATGATCATAAATGTCTTGCTTTTATGATCTGATCTGCTTTGGCAGAGCTGTCCCAAACCCTGGTCACGAACACTCTCATGGCAAGTTACATAATGCCGAGTGGCAGCAGCTCCCTTAATTGAAGTGCTGGAAGGAGTTTGTAATAAGATCACTGAATGACACTCAACAACAATGGCCATGAATCAATGTTATCATCACAAACAGTAACGTCATGGTTTTGGAGAAAGTGTGCAACTTTCAGGTCATTTGTATAGAAATACATAATTAAAGATAATTTTCTTACCTTCTTTCCCACCTCTAAAAAACATGTATATTTTGATATTTTTGTGTAATTTCTCATTATTATGTTGTGTAACTCTTCCCTACTAGACAGACAACATGGAACAATAATGTAAGTGATTATAATTCCAATTTGTAAATCATGTGTGACTAAGGAATGGGCTTTTAAAGCTCAATTTGTTGCAGTTTCTTGAGGTTTTGAATTCTAACATTGGATCACTTTGGGTGTCCTGCCGATCATGTGTTGCAAAATTTGCAATAATCTCTTGATGGGAAGTGAAAACATTGCATAACGGCTTCTGGTTCCAGATCATTTCCACTTCCAAAAAGTAATTCTATAATGATGATTGTGTTTATTTGAATATGTTGAATGGACTTTGCCAGGGTGTGTCTACAGTCTGTGTCTATCTACATGTTGAGGCATTGGTATGAAGATGAGGGAGGGAGTGTGCAATGTAAGTCAACTTTTAACAATATTATACAATGTGGATTTAGTTCATTTGGCCCAGGACGATGGCACAGCCCTGGTTTAAGGGAATTTGGCTGAGTTTTAAGCACTGAGTCATGTAAACAATGAGAGGTATAACCTAATTTAGATCAACTCAAGTAATGTGGACTGAAAAGATTTCTAATAACAGAGTTTTCCCTGCCCATTAGAATCTAAGACACAACCTATATGTTATGTTTCAACCACTAAATAAAGGAGAGGAAAGCTGCACACTCATAATCACAATCCTTTTGTATCTAATTCTAGAGATCATGTAGGGCAGGGGTCTCAAACTCAATTTACCTGGGGGCCGCTGGAGGCAGAGTCTGAGTGAGGCTGGGCTGCATCAGGTTTTCCACAAGAAAAGCTTTGTTTAAAAAAATTCCAATCTTCTCAAATCTCTTTATTTTTATTTTTTAACACAAAATAAGTTGAAAAAATAAATAAAGAAATTGAGAATCAATGAAAAAATAAATAAAGAAATTAAGAATAAATAAGAAAATAAATCAATCCCTAATAAATAAATAAAATAATAATAATAATAATAATTAGATTTCTCTAGTTAGCGACTATATGAACATGAATTGTCCTGAACATGAATGGAACATTGAAGAACATGAACTGTTCTTCTGAACATGGCTTCTCTTGCCTACTTCTTGCTGCCAGAGACCTGGCAGCGCCTCCTCTCGCATAGCCGAGCCACATTTGGCTTGAGGGAGGAAGCAGTTGAGACCCTCAGTATGGCTTGAAGATGATCATCAGTTAGTCTGGACCTATACTTGGACTTATTGAAGTTCAAGGTGGAGAAGAGCTTTTCACACAAGTATGTGCTCCCAAAAAGGCACATGGTCCGCTTGAACATTCGGGAAAGCTCAGGGAAGCTGGGGGTCAATTCTCTCAAAAATTGCCCAAGCTTGTCTGCTTTTCCACTCACCTCCCTGAACTTCGCTTTGAGTTCAGAGTTGCACTGCAGGTCAATGAGCTCCATTTGAAGCACAGGAGGGGCATCTTGCACATCAAAGGAGAAGGGGTCTGCAAAAATTTGAAATGTGGCTCTGTGCGTCTTGAAGTCTGCAAATCTGTGATCAAATTCCTCCTGTAGCTTCAAAATGACATCTCACCACTGAATGGTGTGCCTGCATCCGCGAGTGCCTTGCATGCTGGGAAATGGAAAAGGTTTGTCTGAGAGAGCTGGGCTTTCCATAACACTAGTTTTGTGGAGAATGCTCTCACATTGTCATAGGCAGCACTGACAAGTTGCCCCTGGCCTTGTAACTTCTTGTTGAGTACATTAAGCTCATGTGTGATATCAACAAGAAAAGCTAAGTCCATGAGCCATTTGGGATCACTTAGCACAGGAACAGCCACTCCATCCTTCTCCATGAAGGCTTTCACTTCTGCTCTCAACTCAAAAAATCTCTTCAATACGTTTCCCCTGCTGAGCCAATGTACCTCGGTGAAGTAGAGCACATCCCCATATTCTGACTCCATTTCCTCTAAAAAAGCACGGAACCTTCGGTGCTTTAAGCCCCTGGATTTGATTTGGTTGATGCATTTCACAACGACAGACATCACATTGTCAAACTTCAGGCATTTGCTGCAAAGGGCCTGCTGATGGATAATGCAGTGCAGCGCAATGGCCTCCTCCACACCCTCCTCTTCCAGTTTTTTTTGAACAAGTGCCACCAGTCCATTTTTCCTCCCTGTCATTGATGGCGCTCCATCGGTTGTTATCCCAACAAACCTCTTCCATGGCAAACCGGCATTCTTAATGGCATCACACAACTGGCAAAATATCTCCTGAGCGGTGGGCTGGCCATGCATTGGAATTACTCTGAGCAACTCCTCCATCACTTCAAAATTGTCATTAACACCACGGACATACATTGCGAGCTGGGCAGTGTTGGTGATGTCTGTTGTCTCATCAAGAGCGACTGAGTATACACTGAAACATTTGGCTTTCTCACACAGTTGGTCATAAATGTCACTTGACAGGTCAGAAATGCGCTCTGCCACGGTGTTGGCAGAAAGGCTGATGTTGCTAAACTGACCTTTCTTTTCTGGACAGATTATACTTGCAGCCTGTAATATGCACTTTTTGACAAATTCACCTTCTGTGAATGGCTTTCCTGCTGTAGCAATCATCTCACTAACCATGTAGCTAGCTTCGACTGCTGCATTACTCTCTTTGGTTGCTTTCTTGAAGAAATCTTGTTGCCTCAGTAGGCATGTTTTAAGATTGGCAACCCGGTTGGCTCTCTCATCTCCCTGGTATTTCGCATACTCCTCAGCATGTCTAGTTGTGTAATGACGTTTCAAATTGTATTCCTTGTGCACTGCAACTTTCTCTGTGCAAATAAGACATGTCGGGGTGCCCCTATGCTCAACAAAGAAATATTGCATTTCCCACTTTTCCTGAAATTGTCTGTGCTCATCATCAACCTTTCTCTTCACTGCAGGCTTTGAAAAAGACATGTTTGGGGCTGTATAATATATAGAATTCAACTTGTTGTCACTGTCGCATTGACGTTTCAATCAAGCATTTAGCCGACGGACAGTGAACGTCTCATCACATGGAGAACGTCATTGAGCATTGAGCTCCTTACTTTTCTTTTATTCCGCCGCGTACGCATCACTTTGATTTATTTTGTGTTTAAGTCCTTTTGTATTAAGTGCCATTGACGTGTGTGTGTATGTGTATATATATATATATAGATATATATATATATATATATATATATACATATATATACATATATATATATATATATATATATATATATATATATATATATATATATATATATATATACATATACATATACATATATACATATATACACACACACATTTAGATACGTCTATATATGTATAATGACCCGCTGGGCAGCAACTTAAGAAAACTTTTTTTTAAGTGTTGTGAACGCAGCGCGCTGGGGCGAATGTCCGCGTGTGCCCAAGAAACGAGGCAGCCAGCCAGGCCCGAAAGAAAACACAGCATGGCAACGCTGCTGTATCTTTCACTCACTGAGAAATGTTTCTCTGCTTACATCAAGCCCGGCCGATGTCCCGCCCAGCAAGCCATATACCCCACCGTGATTTGTAGGTTCGTTCAGCTCCGCACACAACACTGTAAAATGCCATACATATCAAACTCGCGGGCCGCACTAACATTAAACTTTCATATTAAGGCGGGGGCCACAAACTATCGTCCCGCGGGCCGCAATTGGCCCCCGGGCCGCGAGTTTGAGACCTCTGATGTAGGGGTTTACTGCATAACTTCACTAAATTCCAAGGTGCATGGAGGAGGGAGAAAGTTTGAAAGAGGTCAAAACTCCAGCAAAACTTGTAGTTTACAGAACAACGTTATTGTCAGACCAATGTGTTTTGGCTTGTGGCTTTCATCAGGGCATTGGAGTGACAATAAAGTTGTTCTGTATGATTCTAGAGATTAACATTTCTGCACATCTTGCCTTCTTCAGGATAATGAATTTGTTCCATCAATTAATAGCATGAAGTTAGCGTAGCATTAAGAACTGAAGTTCTTGAAGACTCATCAGTGTGTTCATCAGACACCACTAAACTAACTTGTTATGAAAACAGGTCAACCAAAATGGGCAAATGTTGCTCATTTATTTGTGTTATGTCAGCCTATTGAGTATCTGAAGATTCATGTGGCCCAAAAAACAGGCTGTTTTCTCCTACTGGACAATATGAATTATACAAGACCCTGATGAACAATTTGTTTAATTGGCAAGTCAGCCATGGAATCAAACAAAGACATAATATTTGGGTGAGGGGGTCATTAGTACTTCTCTAAGAAGTCATTTCTGCATTTTTAAACAGTACATCTGTACAATTTTAATTTGATAAATTCAGACATATTAGATTATTTATAGGAAATTATTGTGTGAACAAGAAAGAACACCCATTTGTTTCACCAGGGTTTCACACATATTTTAGCAGTATTTTACTTGAAAGAAGTTCACCTGTAGACTCGTTAGCACTTAGGATAATAATGACAAACTCAGTCTCATCTGACAATTAAAACTGAAAATAGATATTATCTAAATTGATCCCACTGACAGCTCTCAGTCTCTCAGGACATGTGATGAGCTTCAAAGTATGGCTGCGAGATTACAACTGATGTTCATTTGATGCCAGCATGATTGTAGTTGGTGGTAAGTACTTCATGGCTATCTAACTAAAATGTAGAAGGATAGAAAATAATGTGCATTGTCAGCTAACTCAGAGCATTTTACCAAACGACAGACTCCCTGTCAAGTTTTTATGTAGATAAGATAAATGATAAGAAATCACTTTGTACAGCGAGCATAAACACTGTTTATTAGCTTCATTATGAAGGACCATGTTGCCTCAAAATAGTGCAGAATGAAATTGTTTCTTTTTCTAAATGTATGCTTTCATTCAGGTGCTCAACTAAAAACATTATTAAAGCAGGACAGCCACAGTACTGTGAATACTGTGTCTGTGGCATAACATACAGACAGACGTTAACTCACCATCTATGTAGATTCCCTGCTTCTGAATGGTGTAGTTCAGCACAGCACATGGAGCCACAGGTGACTTAGCTATCAATATCTGAAAAACAGTAAGAGAGGGACAAGCAGACAATGAAAGACAAGTTGACTGAGTAGAGGCGGAAAAGTGATTTAGTCACTGGAGTAACTAAAACTAATCTTGCACCAAAAACATCAAAAAGTATCCATATCAGGATGCAGACCAATTTTGATCAACAAGCAGTTAGCAATTAGTTTCTAACCGCAATAATTAAAGATGCACTTCCTGTAGCTGCTTCACAATAAAAATATTCATGTGGTTTGCTGTAGAAAAGCATTAAATGTAAAGCATCATGAAATGTTAGCATTAGCACAAGCTGAACACAACAATTATAGCTCCGTTTGACAAAGGAGAATAAATCAGAATTTTTTTTTCAAATTTTTAAGTAAAATTAAGTATGCTGAGATCTTTCTAGACTGCTGTACTCCTAATCTCCTGGACTGTCCAAACCACCCAAGTGTTATGCAAGCAGCTGGCACTGACTGAAGTCTATGAAAGGGAAATAATGTTGACAAAACAGGATGTCTGGAGTTCCTGAATAAATTGCTACACACTGTAATAATAAAAAGGACATTATACATGTGATTCAGTGTTTTGTAACATTTGTCACTTATAATGTTAGGTCACAACATTCTCTAAGAATTAAGTGAGATATACTTTCATCAAAGTTCCACCTTGAGATGGGCAGGGAGATTTTTGTTCACATCCAACAAGTCCTCATACCTATATGACAACATAGGTTTTCTGTCCAAGCCAAAATGACCTGGTGTCTGTACCAACTGGACCAAGACACATTCAACTATTTGTTAAAGGCCGGGAAAAGATTGCCTTCATGGTCTCTTGATTCAAAGTCCATCCAGAACATCTGCTTAAGAGTTGTGGCAAAAACAATGCCACCTACGTCTGCCTTTGCTCATGAGAGATAACAGTCATGTGCATTACTACAAGGCCCCATTTAAGTGTCTCACATCAGATCATTCAGTGGTTGAACTGATCAGGGATCAGATAAATGCTACACAGCTCACAGGTTGAAATCACTGGAGATGTTTTTAACTTTAAAGATGTGATGAGAATGACAGCTATGTTTTAGTGTATTACAGTATACTTTCATCTGCTGTTATCACTGTGAACAAACCCTCTACAGGCTGTGTCCACTTACTGCTTACTGGGGTGTAAATCGCAAGTTTCATCATGAATCAAGTTTCAGTATCAATATCAATACTCTTTGGACAACGATACGATATTTGCTGATATAACAAAGTCTGCCAAGATACGATTTCCATTTGATTAAATTCAGGGGCCTGCCATCAATATGCAATGATATCTAATGCCAATTTTAACACAATCAGTTACATTTATATCAACTCACAAAAAGAAACTAAACTATTTCCCTATCTATTTATTTATGCAAAACGATTTAAGAGTCAGTATCTATTTACAAGAAGTAAATGTGTGTGTATCATATATAGGGCGGTAAATCTATGAGCCACTGACAGATATATGTTCAAATTCAGCCTCTCAATAGTAAATCATGTCTGAAATCTAACAGCCACTTACATATTTTACCACCATTTGGCTGGCCATAGAAACTTGCTACAACTGAACACCCACTCCTGTGGCAAGCGGCGTCCTCCTGCTTGCCCCAAGGTGCCACACCAACTGCATTTTCACGGTGCAGGAGGAGGGGGAGTGGCCTCAGCTCTATAGGCAGAGGAGCCGTGGATGGTGATTATTCTGAGCAGCAGCATTGTTCACTATGGATTGTTGATCATTGAATCAATATATTGTTCCAGATCGATGGAACGTTACACCCCTACTGCTTACTGACATAGTTACAATTTTATTATATACTACTCAGTGATGTAGTTACAGTTGGGAGGAGTAGAGATTGCCTATGTGTCGTAGAGAGATGGATGCATTTACAATACGCCTTTTCAACATTCGGCCAGACTGTCTCACAGGGCCAGTGTGTGTTCAAGTATTAGTGACTTGGGTGAATAATGTATCCAGAAACTCCTTTTTTCATACAGGTGCTGTACTGGGGAACAGCCTGACATTAAATATTAACTTTCCAAAAACAAGAGGGACTTTTACAGGTCAGTTCAGGGCTCATCTATGTCACAAGGTTGTTTAGTGTGTAATTAAACCTCTTCTTAAAAAGCCTACGCTTGATCCAGGGGTTTTAGCCAATTATAGACCTATATCTAACCTTCCCTTTCTCTCCAAAATCCTTGAGAAAGTGGTCGTTAATCAGTTATGTGACTTTCTAAACAGCAATAGTTTATTTGAGGATTTTCAGTCAGGATTAAGGGAATATCATAGCACAGAGACAGCACTGGTGAAAGTGACAAACGACCTTTTGATTGCGTCAGATAAAGGATTTGTCTCTGTACTTGTTCTGTTAGATCTTAGTGCCGCTTTCGATACCATTGACCATTGTATCCTATTATAGAGACTGGAGCATTTGATTGGCGTCAAAGGACCCGCACTAAGCTGGTTTCAGTCGTATTTATCAGATAGATTTCAGTTTGTCCATGTAAATGATGAATCCTCCGTGCACACGGAAGTTAGTCATGGAGTTCCACAAGGTTTAGTGCTCGGACCACTTTTATTTACCTTGTATATGCTTCCTTTAGGCAATATTATCAGGAAACACTACATAAACTTTCACTGCTATGCAGATGATACTCAGTTATACTTATCGATAAAGCCAGATGAAACTGGTAAGTTAGCCAAACTTCAGGCATGTATTAAGGACATGAAAGACTGGATGACCTGCAATTTCTTGCTGTTAAACTCAGACAAAACTGAAGTTATTGTTCTGGGTCCTAAATACCTGCGAGATGCACTATGTATAGATATAGTTACTCTAGATGGCATTGCCCTGGCCTCTAGCACCGCAGTAAGGAGTCTATAAGTAATCTTTGATCAGGACATGTTCTTTAATACCCATATAAAACAGACTTCAAGGACTGCCTTCTTCCACTTACGTAACATTATAAAAATCAGGCATATCCTGTCTCAAAAAGATGCAGAAAAACTAGTTCATGCATTTGTTACTTCTAGGTTGGATTATTGTAATTCCTTATTATCAGGCTGCCCCGATAAGTCTCTAAAGACTCTCCAGCTGATCAAGCTGATCCAGAATGCGGCTGCACGTGTATTGACAGGAACTAGCAAAAGGGAACATATTTTTTCCAATATAAGCTTCTCTGCACTGGCTCCCTGTGAAATCTAGAATAGAATTTAAAGTCGTCCTCCTCACTTACAAAGCTCTTATTGGTCAGGCACCATCATATCTTAAAGAACTGATAGTACCGTATTACCCCACTAGAGCACTACGCTCACAGAATGCAGGGTTACTTGTGGTACCTAAAGTCTCTAAAAGTATAATAGGAGCCAGAGCCTTTAGTTATCAAGCTCCTCTTCTGTGGAATAAGCTCCCAATTTGGGTTCGGGAGGCAGACACCCTCTCTTCGTTTAAGAGTATGCTAAAAATTTTCCTTTTTGATAAAGCTTATAGTTAGGGCTGGCTCAGGTGAGACCTGAACCATCCCTTAGTTATACTGCTATAGGCTTAGACTGCCGGGGAGTTCCCATGATGCACCGAACTCCTCTCTCTTCCTCCATCCGTACGCATTCTTATATCACTAATATATTTTACTACCTACACATCTTCCCCGCAGTTTTTGTGCTTTTTCTCCTTCTGACTTTCTGAAGGTATTTCTGCCTCAGCTGTAGAGTCTGGATCTGTGACTGCAGTCTACTGCCCCCACGTTCCTGCCCCACACTCACTGCTGTAGTTGTTATTATTATTAGTCTGATTTGTTGTCTGTCCTCCTGTTCTGTCTCCCCTCTCCGCTTCTCTCTTCCCCTTTCAACCCAACTGGGTCAATGCAAGTGCTGCTCATGGTGGGAACTGTTGGGTCTCTGTAAATAATATTTTAAAGAGTATGGTCTGGACCTACTCTATGTGAAAAGTAACTTTTGTTTTGATTTGGCGCTATACAAATAAAATTGACTTGACTTGATGAATGTCTGCTGCTCTCCCTCTCCCCATGACAAAATGTGATGACCTCCATCTTTAATAAATATAGAAATTAATAATATAATATAATAAGTGGTCCCAAACAACGCTCACATCAGCATGCTAAAATTCTCACAGTGACAATGCTGGTGTGTGTGAATGTTTAATATTTATGTATAATGTGAACCATGTTCACCATCTTAGCTCAAGTATAAATGTGTATTGCACAGGTGCATCTCTCACCTGTCTCTGGTGTGTGTTCACATACTGGACAATAAGACGTGTGTTGACACAGTGACTCCACGTGTTTCCCAGAGCTGCTGTCACCGACGCAGAGTCCGCCTCAGCAGGTAGGGCAGATCCTGAAACACACAGCAAAGCAGAGATGGTGTTTGAGCTAAACAATAAAGGTTTTAATGTGACTTTATGATAATTATGGCTTTATGATGAATTAATAATTAATAACTTCAAGTAACAAATAACAGATAATCAGTTGTTGAAATGCTGAAAGTGTCTGAGTTCCTAAAAACCTTTACAGTTCTTGCAACTGCATTATCGTTCTCACCTATAGTTTAACACAATTTTACACATTGATCCCTGGGACTCCACAACAATCCCATTTGTGCAATTTAATCATTATACTCGGGGAGCTGAAGGATGAGACCTTACAGGATGCAGCGACGCCCCCCTTTAGATTCAGATTCAGATACTTTAATCAGAGAGGTTTTTCAGGCACATCCAGATCCGGGGGTAGACCTGAAACATGCTGTAGGGATTATATATTTCATCTTAATTGGAAAAGTCTTGAGTACCTGCCTAGCTCTTGAGTATGAGCTAGGCATATGATCATCTGGGCTACTTTGCTTAGCCAGGCCTGAGCCTTAGCTTCCCCATAAAGAGCTATGGGAAACTTGGGGGCTTTCGGTCCTTACACTACAAAATGTGGGGTTGGGATATAAAGTCCTTTGCTCATGAACACCTCTGACTACCATAACTGTTGACAGTCATGAGAGCACTTTTATGCGATTCTTTGTCAGTTTAAGAACTGAACTCGCAAATCTTCTGGCAGAAACTTTTCTAACCTGTCAGGCCATCACTGAACTTTCACAGCAACTACATGCCCCACTGCCCTCTGCCTTGATGGTTTTTCCACATGGTAAGCAGGGATCGAGTCTAACTACCGTCACATCAGCAACTCTGACTTCCTCAAAACATTTCCTCTGGAAATGTGTGTGTAAAGAGAAAAGCCACATCATTTTACATACGTGCCCCGTGTAATCGCAGTGAGAGCAGCTGGCTGATGTTGACAAGTTATGGAGACCAAACCAGGTACAGAAGGAGCATTTTGTTGAATATAATTAATAGTGTGAATTAATGGTCATTAAAGGCCTTAATTCAGCATATTATATCTTAGCATAAATTATGGTCCAAATGAAGTGAAATTTCATAGTTTTATGAATTGAAATGGAATTGAAATAGTTTGAAATTAAGTTATACCCTGAGGAATAACTTACAATTAAGCGCTATCAAAAATGAAAAACTAGGCTGCAAGACAGTCCATATGTGAAGTGGCCAGTGCTGATCTTTTTATTCACTATATTCCCAGTGGAGGAGAAGAAAAATTCAGAACGCACTGATGATCCAGGGATGTAAAGATATTTATTTGCCATCTGGGCAATGTGACACATGACAGGATTTTGTTGAGCAGGTATTGGAGACTCTTTTTCATATATCGGGTACTCTTTTCAAAGCAGCAGAGCGTTGTCCTGGTCTGGTCTGTCCATGCAGTATGTTTCTCTGAAGAGCTCCCCCATAGCTGTAGTTTTCCTAGCAGTTTGCAGATCACGGGGTTGTCCAGCATCGGGCTCGGTCTCACTGCCTGTGCCTACTGCCTCATTTACTTGTTTCATCTCCTCAAGAACAGCCACCTGCACTCAGCCACCTGTTCCCCTTTTAAATTAACGATAAATGAGACGGTGGAAGCGTGGATCAAGGTAACTAGCTTTGTGATCGGTAATGATCTTTGTCTTCATCTTTCTCAACGTAGGTGGTTCTATTTCATCTGGCGTTTGTTTGCTCAGTTGAGAGAGCAGTATGTGTTTTAAAGGCAGTACAGTTGACGCAATTGACAATGCTTCTGTTAGCACTACCACTGAAAGGTTTAAGAACCTCCTGTACCTGTAGTAATTAAATATGTGTTAATATTAGTGCAGGTTTCTCTTTTCAGCCTATTAACATTCACACAAAGTAAGTAAACAATATTACCATAACTTAAAATTAGGGCCACTATTCTACCTATTCTTAAAGACTAATTCTGGATTAGCACTAAGCGCCCATTGGCAAGGCATTTCTCATTTGTGGTCAGCTCCATTCTAGACATTTTTTTCTCAAAGATGACAGCAAACACAGCTGTCCAATGCACAGCAGATCATGTAGTATGTACTGTTCCATCGCGTAGGACAGTCATTAATCAGCTTCTCCTTTTTTCAACCCCCAAATTTGTTGTTTCTACTGAAGGAAGTAGCTGTCAGTGGTAGATTTGTTGAAATGGGATGCTGCCACTTTCAACCTGTTCACGGGGGTTTCAATTGCTGACCCCAAGACCTTTATGCACAGCCAAGTTGATGGTGTGTGCGACACGTGGTGTATTCACTGTTTCAAGATGTCTCTCCACTGCATTAACATAATAAGTAGCATTGTCCGTTGTAATAGCAGTCACAGATAGCCTTTTTATGCCATAGATGTCCAAAAAATATCTTAAATGCATTCACCTGCATCCTCTGCAATGTGGCTTTCCCTGAGCTCTTTTGTTTTGAGTACATAGTCCTGCATTTCCCAATGGTCTGAAATCCAGTGGGCCGTGGCTGTGACACAGGATGCTGTTGCTAGGGAGGTCCACCCATTTGTGGTAAGAGCCACACCTTTATTTTGTCTGAGCTGCTGGTGTAGATTTGTATGATTCTATTTGTCATTGTTCCATTGGTAGGGTTACGGTACCATGACGAAAATCCGAAGTATATCCAATTTTTTTTTACTACTGGAATAGTCAGGCAGCCCTATTACACAGGAGACGTTTACAGTTTTTCAGTCCCACACACATCTGATGGAACAAATACGTTTCTGTTTTAACCAATGAGCTGCACATGTTGCATAACAACTCTTATTTTACTTGCACTATACATGTGTAACAACAAGAAGGACTGAGGCTGCTGCTCTGCTAATGCGCTGCTCTCAGGACGCTTCCCCACTCATCTGATATCAGTGCAGGGAAATGAGACATTTCTATGGGCAATGACTACATTGAAATATGTCGATGTGTAAACAGATGACGTAACAAGTGGTGTCCCATTTCCTATGTAAAGATTTCAAGATTCTGTCCATAGGTAGTGAGTGGTCGAGGCCAATCGGGAAACTATGACAGGAAGAAATTTGCTGTTCACATATTAGTGATGAAACCTAATTGAGCTTGAACAATTTGCAAAGAATTATGGGCTTATCTTTGATGGTGTATGACATGGCATCTTGTGTGACAGCTGTGGGGAACATTACATCAGTGAAACAGCAAGGACCCTGGACAAGAGCCTGAAACCCCACTAGAGCACTACGCTCACAGAACGCAGGGTTACTTGTGGTACCTAAAGTCTCTAAAAGTAGAATGGGAGCCAGAGCCTTTAGTTATCAAGCTCCTCTTCTGTGGAATCAGCGCCCAATTTGGGTTCGGGAGGCAGACACCCTCTCTTCGTTTAAGAGTATGCTAAAAATGTTCCTTTATGATAAAGCTTATAGTTAGGGCTGGCTCAGGTGAGTCCTGAACCATCTCTTAGTTATGCTGTTATAGGCTTAGACTGCCATTATTTCCTATGACGCACTGAGCTTCTCTCTCCTCCTCTCCCTCTCTATCTGTATGCACTCCTATACCACTAATACAGGTTACCAACTCCACTTCTTCCTGGTAGTTTTTGTGCTTTCTGTGCTTTTTTGCCTTCTCACTTTCTGCAGGTATTTCCGCCTCTGGAGCTGTAGATTCTGGATCTGTGATTGCCGGCCGACTACTGCCCCCATGTTCCTGCTCCACACTCACTGCTGCAGTTGTTATTATTATTAGTCTGATTTGTTGTCTCTCCTCCTGTTCTGTCTCCCCTCTCCCCCTCTCTCCTCCAATTTCAACCCAACTCGGTCGATGCAGATGGCCGCCCACCCAGAGCCTGGTTCTGCTCGAGGTTTCTACCTGTTAAAAGGGAGTTTTTCCTCGCCACTGTCACCAAATGCTTGCTCATGGTGGGAACTGTTCGGTCTCTTTAAAAAATATTTTAAAGAGTATGGTCTAGACCTACTCTATGTGAAAGCGTCTTGAGATAACTTTTGTTATGATTTGGCACTATACAAATAAAATTGACTTGACTTGAAACAGACAATATCAGATGTCATCAGCATGGACTGGAAATGAGTCAAAGGTCATTGACTACGCAAAGATACTAAGGCATAAGATTGAATGTTTCAGAGTATGCATTACTTTGTTTGATGATGACTGTACAAACTGACAATGAGCACTTAAAGTAGACTTGGACATTTAAAGCCTCTATAGCTTCTAAAAGAAATGGGATTTAACAAAGGCTCTTTTTATGTAAACAAAAACATTTACAGTTACTCTTCTGATTAGCAAAATGCTATAACAAGTAGTAGTAGTAGAAAAGCCTGATTTCTAGTAATCAGATACTTGAGGGCAGGAGCCTCAGGTCCTTTACCTATTACAATGATTTTTCAATTCAAAACTCTGTTTAAAGATGGCAGTTGTGAGATGGCAAAGTGTTTACAATTGTGTAGAACTCAAATCAATGACTTTATGTACAAAAATGCAAACTGTGATGGTACTTCTTTTGTAATACAGAACTATTCCATCACCAATACTGTCTGACTAGTTTTGGTGACATCAACCATACTGTGTAGCTGTATGCTACTACTGTATGAAGGAGTGTTCTTTACAACCCTCACAGATAAACACATTATTTACTTTTCACCAATCATTACAACCACTGTGCCTCTCTTAACCCCCACTTTAAGACTTTTTTTTCTATATGCACTTTTGAAAACCACTTAACTTGACTAAAGCAACCCAAGCATTCAACATATATCTTAAGGTAAAACAAAACAGAAATAAATAAATAAATAAACTAAATCAAATCATATTGTTAACTAGATCAAACTCCTGGCTGATGAAACATTCTGACTGAGACTGAATAAAGACACAACCAGTACCAATTCTGCCTGTTTATTCAGTGTGTTGAGCCTTTTCCACATCTCCCTGTCTCTCTCTGGGTTTTGGATAGAGCCATTCCAGCCTCTGTTTGTATCTCCTTACCCACTGCCTGTCCTTTTCCTCTCCTGGTGGCTCAGCTGTTGACAGAAGCAGCTCTTGGCACTTGCTGAGCTATTGAGCTTTCACTAAATGAGGTCAGAGGGAGCTTCAGTTTGGACAACTGCAACTCAGCTAGATTAAACACCAGGATGGAGGAAAACCTCACGTATACCCAGTGGCTTTCTTTGCTGTTTTCTTCTTCTTTTGATAAACGGAATTAATCACCAGAGGGGAACTAGTCTGGCCATGCACAATATCAGGCAGGTAACAAAGAACTAGACATGAAAGACATGAACATACAGTTCAAAGGAAAACCTAACTAATACACATTAGTGTCTCCAGCAATGGGGCAGTTATGACCAGCTGTCACAGCTAGAAGCAGTTAACTGTTAACAAAAATCGAAAAATGTTGACAAAATGATGACAAGCGCCTGGATGAGCACCTGGTGAGGAAGGGGCGACTCCTCCTGATGTTGTAAAGTGGGAATTGATAGGAGCAGGCTTTTTTTTAGGCCAAAAGGAAAAAATAAGACTCATCCACGAAAACCACCGACATACAGTTCAGTGTCATCAAATTAATTAATAAAAACTGGATGATCTTAGCATGCTACACCAAGACCTGAGGTCAAGTCTCTAATTCACACAGCAACAAACAAGCAATCTCCAGACAGATAATGCAGAGCTCCGAACCTCTATCCAAAAATAAAACAGAACACTGAAAGAAGCAGTTTTTGATATTCAAACAAGAAGTATGCTAATCACTTCCAGAATCCCAGAAACAACGGATAGCCCGAAACCCTCGTGGGAAACTTCCTGCACTCTGCATTGTAACTCCCGTCAGAAACTGTAAACAAAATAGCTTTTAATGCCCAAGTACATTTCAACAGAAAGACAAATAGCAGTTAATCAGTACCACTTCCCTACCCATGCAACACAAACCAAAATGTATACATACACACACATTCCAACCTACTGCCAGTGAGATCAGTGCACCCACCCCCACATACTTCAACGTTGAAGTAGACAGATCTCAAGCCCTGCCAGGACACGTATACTACAATGGCTGACATTTCTAAACACTTCTCTTTGCTTGTATCCTTGAGATAGACAAGCATGTCATTTTAATAGATTTCCATGAAATCAAATCCCATTTTTGATACTATTTATGTTCTGCAATTTTTCTGCAATAGCCATATACTAATAATATATTTTCTCAACCATTGAGAAAATGTAGTGCATAAGGAAAAGGCTGTTTGACGGCAAGATAAAGCGGTGAAAATATTCTTAATATAGAATACACTTTTTAGGTGGGCCTTATTTTAATGGCTAAAATCTGTTTTGCTGCTGACCCAATTCACAGCAATACATTGTTGAGCGTCTATGCAGGAACAGCGGTCAGCTTCTCCATCTGGGGACGTGCTGATCGTCATGTACTGTAGGTAATACACTGTCTATGGATAAGTACCCCATACAACCCCACTTTCAATCCAAATTATCCCTTTAAAAGGACCATACCAGTGTTTTAGCCAATCTACTACTACATATGTAGGTTACATTTTCAAGCATGCTGTTTCAGATTTCCAAATTGCAGTAAATGGGTTAAAACCAAAATTACTGGTATGGTCCTCTGGTGTTGTGTCAGCTAGTCAATGTGAAAATAACCTATTGGCTTTGGGAGTTTTTTCCAGTTAGCAAGCACACAATATCTACAGTACATCAGTACCATCAAACAAACTGACAAACCCATCTCTGTCAGTTAAATTCAGGACTGAGCACTGCCAAAATGATGACCTCATAACAGTCTTTTATTTGGGAATTGTCCGACAGAAAATGTTGTGCCAATCCATCAAACACTTGTTGAGAGAATTCAGTTTGGACCAAAGTGGCAGACTGTTCGACCACGCAACCAACCAACACTGAAGCCACACTGCTAGCGTGACTAAATGTATCATCCGCAATCAAAACAATCTGAATCACAAAGATGCAATATGAAGAGCCCTGTAGCAAATCACTAAACAGCAGATTAGTGGGTACTCTATCTGGGAAGCTGGTCTCAGCTGGTGTGAGGGCTGTGTATACAGTACATACGCAGTATACATATACATATACGTATATAGTGAAGTTTCTGGAAAATCAACTGAGAAACTGGTTATAAATGTTTTTCCTAATCCTGTGAATTATATACTTCATATAAATCCAAGCCCTGTTCACTGATTTGCAACAATCCCCACAATAGGACTCTACTCTACTTTCAAAAAATATTTTTTGTCTGATATGGGTTTCCCACACTGTGGTCCCCCATTCAAAAATGACTGCAAATGTGTTAGACACAAGAGGTTTCTTACTTGACTGAAAAGTCCATTTTCAGTGTATGAGACCTGAAGGCTTCAAGTTTCCATATCACACAACTGTAAAGATCTAAGGTTATCAGATAATTCTGCACAGTGAAGCTCAGACATAACAGTGGAGAAACAATAAGTAAAACACAGTTTTGACTGGAGGGGGGGGTTATATATAAATAAATGCATTCAGTCACAATAAGCTGTCAAAAGCATAGGTTAATTCATTTAATTCTAGTTCAAAAGTAATTTGATTACTTTGTTATCTTGGGCAGATGGACGATCAGATAACATCTTTGTGGTCCAGTAGCAAGTGACTTCTCACCTTGCTGCAGTGGTGTACACTTGATACTTTCAGGCACAGAGGGCACTGAAACACAACTTTTCAGCCTGGTGTTAAGTTATTCTTTATTGGCCATCAAAGACACAACTCCTTCCTGGAATCATGCTTTGTGGAAATAAATGTGGTTTCAGAGGCACTGTTGTTGTTGTAAACCCAAGCCCAACTCCAACACGTCTCCAAAACAGAACAACTCTCACCTTGATTCCCCACATGAGTTGTGATCTGGTTGGTCAGGACCACCTAGAGAAAGAAGACAGATAGTCCAGATAAGCTGGGTCTGTGAAGCAATGGTTTATTCATGTCCCATTACCCATGTTACGCCAAGACAATTAATTTTTTAAATACAAAAGAATCCTAGATCCCCAACATGAAAGCAATATGTAGCCAGAAAAACAACGGTCAGATTCAAATTACTCCGCCCCTGTGGGGCGATGCAATGAAAAAAGAAAATCGTAACCACACACACACAGAAAGAGAGAGAGACAGACAGACAGACAGAGACCAATCACCAATGGTTGTGATTGGCCTGGCACCAATGTTAGGCCCATTCCCCCTGTGCCTGCTTGTGACGTCGAGAAGCAAGAATTTATAGACCGACAACCATAACAGGTCAAAAATATCTTTGGCATTTAACCGTTGGCATCCCTAATTCTTGTACTAAAAACTTTTGTTTATAGGAAAGATGTGTTTGCCGTACTTCCAACAGGAAGACACTTCGTTGTAGGTCCATCCAATTGTGTCCAGAGGCATTTTGATCCACACCTGTTGATAACGCCCTCTGGAAATCGAACATGAACTGAGGGGTTTCAGACTAATACACATTGTCAAATGAACAATGCCATTTGGATGAACATTTGGAAAGTCTCAAGGAGCCATATGATTCAATTATTTCATCCCTGCAATCAAATGCTTTAAATTCCTACTTTTGCATTTCGTCCAGTAAGTCCTGCAGACAGCAGCCAGACAGGAGGACCTGAGTATCAGAGTAAACTCAGAAGCACTGCCCACTAGTGAATCCAGTGAAAGCAGTAGTTGAGGTTTTACAGATGAAAGTGTAGACAGAAAATATAATTTAGCTCTGCTATCTGCACTGGTTTCTTCAGTAATCCTAATGTGCTAACAAACCAAGGTTCTTTAATACTTAATGTGATTCCCTCAGACCTATACACCCTCGATTTCGATCTTGTTCTGTCATATGGCATCGAAATTGAACATTTAATAGTCTTTCCACAAAATCCTTCCACAAGGTTCGGTGTTTGGACCAATTTTATTCACCTTAAATGTGCTTCCTTTAGGCAATATTATTAGAAAACACTCCATAAACTTTCACTGCTATGCATGTGATACTAAATTATATTGATCAATTCAGCCAGATGAAACCGATAAGTTAGCCAAACTTCAGGTATGCATTAAGGACATAAAAGACTGGATGACCTGCAATTTTCTGTTGTTAAACTCTGACAAAACTGAAGTTATTGTTCTTGGCCCTAAACACCTGCAAGACGCATTATCTATAGATATAGTTACTCTAGATGACATTGCCCTGGCCTCCAGCACCACTGTAAGGAATCTATGAGTAACCTTTGATCAGGACATGTCCTTTAATACCCATATAAAACAGACTTCAAGGACTGCCTTTTTCCACCTATGTAACATTATAAAAATCAGGCATATCCTGTCTCAAAAAGACACAGAAAAACTAGTCCATGCATTTGTTACTTCTAGGTTGGATTAATGTAACTCCTTATTATCTGGCTGCCCCGATAAGTCTCTAAAGACTCTCCAGCTGATCCAGAATGCGGCTGCATGTGTACTGACAGGAACTAGCAAAAGAGACCATATTTCTCTGATATTAGCTTCTATGCACTGGCTCCCTGTAAAATCCAGAATAGAATTTAAAATCATCCTCCTCATCTACTAAGCTCTTAATGGTCAGGCACCATCATATCTTAAAGAGCTTATAGTACCATATTACCCCACTAGAGCACTACGCTCACACAACGCAGGGTTACTTGTGGTACCTAAAGTCTCTAAAAGTAGAAAAGGAGCCAGATCCTTCAGCTATCAAGCTCCTCTCCTGTGGAACCACTTTCCAGTTTGGGTTCAGGTAGCAGACACCCTCTCCTCATTTAAGAGTAGAGGGTAGAGCCCTGAACCATCCATTAGTTATGCTGCTATAGGCTTAGACTGCTGGGGGATTTCCCATGATGTACTGAGCTTCTCTCTCCTCCTCTCCCTCTCCATCCGTACGCATTCTTATCCCACTAATACATGTTACTAACTCCACCTATCTGTCCTCCTGCTCTCTCTCCCTCTCTCTTACCCTTTCAACCCAACTCGGTCGATTCAGATGGCCACCCACCCAGAGTTCTGTTCGAGGTTTCTACCTGTTGAAAGGGAGTTTTTCCTCGCCACTGTCACCAAGTGCTTGCTCATGGTGGGAACTGCTGGGTCTCTGTAAATGGTATTTTAAAGAGCATGATCTAGATCTACTCTATAACTTTTGTTATGATTCGGCGCTATACAAATAAAATTGACTTGACTCAACTTGACAATAGAACTTCTGCCGTGTCCCATCTTAAGATACAATGTAACCATTTACAATGTGAAATACAGCAGAATTATGACTGAAATAGCATTGGATTGATGTGATCATATAAACTGCTTTACCTAGTGTGTCATTTCATTACCCGTTTTTCTTGGACCACATACTATTGTCGTGGGTTTGGGGCTGTTTTTTATGGTTTAGGCTGCATCCTTTACAGCATACAATAAGAATGTACATAATATAACAACAACAACAACAACAACAACAACAACAACAATATGCTTCCAACTTTGTGTCAACAGTTCATGTTTGTCCCTTTCCTGTTTCAACATGATAACGCCCCTGTGCACAAAGCCAGCTCCAGAAAGAAATGTTTTTTCCCAGTTTGCTGTGAAGAACTTGAATGGTCTACACATTGCTCTGACCTCAACCCCATCCAACACCTTTAGGATAAACTGGAACACTGACTGCACACCTCATGACCCAACATCATAAAAGAACTTCATAAACTGTAATCCATCTTATTTGCAGCTGATATTCTCCTCGTTCATTCTGGTCAGTGTTTCCATCCCACCTCAGGCCTGTGTTAGTGAGGCACTACAACACCTGGCTGACCAGATAACTAACATGGAGCATAAATACCCACACTCTCTGCTCATTGTTCTTGGAGAATTTAACAGAGCAAACCTCAGCCACGAACTGCCAAAATACAGACAGCATATTAAGTATCGCTCTGTCCACTGTGCAGCTTTGGGACTCTCTGAACACTGTAACATCATACATCAGCTCACTGTGCCAGCCTCCACCTGTAAGTGGATCACTAACTTCCTGACAGACAGGAGGCAGCAGGTGAGGCTGGGAAACATCACATCCAGCACCCGGACTATCAGCATTTGCACCCCCCAGGGATGTGTGCTCTCCCCACTGCTCTTCTCCCTCTACACAAGGACTGCACCTCAGGAGACCCATGTGTTAAACTCCTGAAGTTCGCAGACGACACAACAGTCATCAGCCTCATCGGGGACGGTGATGAGTATGTGTACAGACGGGCGGCTGAACAACTGGCCCTCTGGTGTGGTCAGAACAACCCGGAACTGAACAAGCTCAAAATTGTCGAGATGACAGTGGACTTCAGGAGGAGCCCTGCAATACTGCCCCCTCTCACCATACTCAACAGTACTGTGTCTGCTATGGAGACCTTCAGCCTTCTGAGATACACAATCTTCCAGGACCTAAAGTGGGCCTCCAAAATCCACACCATCACCAAAAAGGCCCAGCAGAGGATGTACGACCTGCCTCAGGAGCTGCTGATTCAGTTTTCCACCGCTATCATCCAGTCTGTTCTCTGCACATCCATCACTGTCTGGTTTGGATCGGCCACCAAACAGGAAAGGAACAGACTACAACGGACAGTCAGGTCTGCAGAAAAAATCATTGGTGCTAACCTGCCCTCCATCCAGGACTTGTACATCTCCAGAGTCAGGAAACGGGCAGGAAACATCCCTGCAGACACATCACAACCCGGACACAACCAGTTCCATCTCCTCCCCTCTGGGAGGCGCTGAAGAGCACTGAAGGCCAAAACAACCAGACACCAGAACAGCTTCTTTCCTCTGGCCTTCACTCTGATGAACATTTAATCAGTCACACAGTGTCAGGAACAATCCGTGTGCAATAATCCAGTACCTATATATACTAAATTTTAAATACATATTGTACCTACCTCATGTATATTAAGTATATAAAGTATCCTGTGACAATCTTTCCACATTTATTCAAGCATCTTTGCACTATTTCTCCATTTCATTGTCATTGTTGTTGTGTTTTATGTTCATATATGTGTGTATATACTTTTGTATATATATTTATATTTGTACATAGTAGTTTATGCTTACCTTTGTTCTGCTTTGTTGTCCTTGTATGTATACGCATACATGGCCAATAAAGCTGATTCTAGTTCTGATTCTGATCTATACATCCATGTATCTCATTTTGTTTGATGTAATCCTGTGATGTCATGACACAGATAGGTCACCTGTCAGCCAATCACTGTGCACATAGGGAGGAAGTGAATCATGAAACATTATATCATCGTCTCTTATCTCAGGAGCTCTCTCAGTTCCTCAGGAAAGGTGGCTCTCAGCAGCTTTGTGAACAGCTCTTAAGAGGAAAATCTTAGTGGGAACCAGCTCCATTTAGGATGAATCCTTGTGCTAAGATTTGAAGATCCTTTGTGAATACGGCCCCTGGTGGCTCAAAGGGAGAAAGTCGCAGCAGCCAGTTTCCAAAACCTGGCGGAAAGCCGGAAACCAGAAGAGTTATAGCATCACATTAATGCCCATGATGTCAGAATAACATCTTCAACTCACATATGGTTGGAATGTCCAGGTGTCCACATACTTTACTGGGGAGCTAACTGGACCATGATGATCAATTGTAATACTATATCAAGGTCTCTCTATAGACCATGCTGGACCAATAACAATAAAGCAGTTACTATACTTAAGGCTGATTAATGCATCTGCATCATGCAATTGAGGGGGATACATGCAGAGTGTCCACAGCTCCACCACAGGTACTACCACAGCTGGTAGGCAGCTCCTCAGACATGTAGATCAGAATCAGAATCAGAATCTAGAAAGTTTTCACATACAAGAAATTTGGTGTATTAAGCCAATACACATAGAGAAAACACAGCATAGTATTAAAAGAAACAAGTACTGCAAAAATCAAGAAACATAAATATAAAATATGGAATAGCAATATTTACAAGACAGAATATGATAAAATATGTGCAATAGATGTAGATGAACTGTAGGTACATCTCAATTTGCTTTTTGGTTGTTTCTCACTTCCAGCATGACCTGGAAATGAATCCAGTCTGCCATCTTTAAGGACATTCCAAAGCTCTTATTTCTGTTCTGAGCAGCAAGGAACAAGGAAGTTTCCCAGAAGAGGCATGAGTGAAGAAACACGAGGTAGAGGCAGATAAATTAAGCCTCTAAAATCAAATATTGTTTGGGCAACAATCAGAACTCAGGTGTTAATACATATGCTGAAAGCTAGCATGTGGAGTTTGTTTGTAAACACAATTCTCTTTACATTCACTGTTCATTCATCAAAATGCATTATGTGTATCTTTAAAGCCTAACATTTCCTTTCTTATAAAACATTTGCAAAGCTGATTTGTGGGGGAATTTGAAAGTTGCATTGTTTACATCCATGTTTGAATGCTAGCAGTCTCCTTCTTTTGTGCTTTTGTTGGTGTATTGTTGCATTTATTGTAGTGTAACTGCCACCGACTGTCGATCAGTGGTATAGTGTGAAAAAATCGGCAAGACCAAACTGCTCATTCTCTTTCTAAAAAGGAAAAGCTTTCTTGAAAATGTGATCCATTTTTTGAGCGAGAACTAAAATAACCATTTAAAAAGTACAATGATTTCTGTCACTTTTGTGCAATCAGTCATTTTATCTGAATGTGTTATTGCATAGATCTGATGGTTGGTATCTCATTTAGAAACATAACTCTCCATATAACAGCACTTGCATCTAGTGGTGATAAAATGAAATTGCAACGATTAACAGCCCAAATGCAGATCAGGACTGGACACCGCCAAATTCATCACTGTGCAACACTTTTAGGGATAACCCAAACTCATCACAAAGTAGCTTTGTTGGGAAACTGTACACTAAAATGATACAGAATATCAATTTCTATAATAACATCATGTTATAAAATGTGTGCTCCTTTGCCCCTGAGTGATGTTTAACTGGTGTGTGTGTGTGTGTGTGTGTGTACTTGTGATGTGTTGTTGGGTATTTTAATGTGAATTGTGTCTGAGGACCCGTGACTGTGTAATATTATTGATGGAACCACGCTTAATTAATTCTGCTATGTAGATACTTTTCATTAATTCATGATATTTTCACACAGATAAAATCCAACCTCTGCTACAGAATGTACTTCAGCCTATAGCCAGTTAAAGAATGTTTTTTTTGAACTCACTGTTTAAAAAACTGAGACCCTGGTAAAGGCTTTTGTTTTTTCAGTTGGAGATGTGATTCTGCAGATTCTGCTTCAAGTCAAGTCAATTTTATTTGTATAGCGCCAAATCATAACAAAAGTTATCTCAAGACGCTTTCACATAGAGTAGGTCTAGACCATACTCTTTAAAATATTATTTACAGAGACCCAACAGTTCCCACCATGAGCAAGCACTTGGCAACAGTGGCAAGGAAAAACTCCCTTTTAACAGGTAGAAACCTTGAGCAGAACCAGGCTCTGGGTGGGCGGCCATCTGCATCGACAGACACATGCAGCGTATTTATGAAACAGAGACATCAAGCTGGAGTCATGTGAATTGTAATAAGCGTTTGCAAGGTGCTTCTCTCTCCTGATTACATATGCATTTCAAATAATAGGAAGAGATATCACAACAGAAGTTGATTATTTATAAGCATACATTTATAAGTTTGTCAGATTTGCTGGAAAATTCTCTACCAATAATTCTAAGGAAATGTGATATAGACAACAGACACAGAGAGCAGAGTGTGGATCACAAAAACAATTGTTTGATTGATTTAGAGAACAGTTATTATTAATGAACATCTAATGTGATTATTTTGGATTAACAAAAACAGGACAGGGTTTGGTGGTTTGTGATCATTTAACTTAATGTCTGTTTGTCTGTCTCAGTTCAGGTCATGTCTATGTAATGAGCTGCTGCTTCAATAAATCAGGAGCTGAATACAAGCAGATTAAAGGCTGCATATTCACTGAAAACCACAGGCCACATTTGTGCTGTGCCAGTTCTTAGTATATCTGGCACTCAGTATGTAGTAGCTCTTTCTGTTTAAAAATCCTCTGGTGTGCAGTAAGTCGGTCTATATTTCATAAGTGTCTAGCAACACTTTTAAATTAGATTATTGTAGCAGTGCTACACTAAGTTTGCAGGGACCAGACTCTGGGCTTTAAGGTGAAGAAACCTCTCTTACATCCTGAAAGAGTGTGCGTACTTACAGGTATGTTGAACTGGTGGGCCAGGTATTTGAGGGTGGTGGCTTCGTGGCCCAGCAGGTTGTTGCGGTGCATCAGGTTCCCAGGCAGCATTGTGTCGAACTCCTTTCTCACCACTGAGGCCACAGAGTCCAGGATGATGAGACCTGCTCTTGTTGAGATGATGTCCTCTTCTAGTCTATCCAGCCTGACACAGACACAGAGGCCACAGCAGAGACACCATTCAGAGAGAGCGTCCCACTCTGAGGGACAGGTTGACAGTCACAGGGACACTGTCCATGCCCTGGGACTCATACATGCAAACCTATTTATTGTTTGTGTGTGTGTTCACCCAATGGTCTCTGTGTAAGTAAATTATTTCATGCTTTGCTGTTATTCAATGATATGTAGTTTAGGTTGGCAGTGTCATGATTCATTCTGGTACTTTACCTGTTCAGGACATCTTGACAGGTGAGCTCCCTGAAGACTTGGACCTGCCCAGCCATGTGCAGAACCCTCTCCTTACAGCTGAAGTAGTCTGGGAACCGGCTCTGTGCGATCTCTACCAGCCTGACATCACACACAGTGAAGCACAGCTGTTGGTTCTAAGATCACTGTGTTCTTATTTAAAACTACTTTACTAAACTGTGGGGAACATGCATTGTTAGCTTTCCAAAAAGAAACATTTGGCACACAAATATTAAAGTTCTATATGAATGTATGTAAATATGTCTTTTCCCCAGTCAATAACCAACAGTTTTACTCGCTAAATAACAGAACTATGTTCAACAAAATGTCCCAGAAATGCTTCAACCTAGCTGATCACTGAATATGAAGGTGTTCATGTCAAGGAATGTAGGAGCCTTTTCCACACCGTGCTATTGACCAATAATGTTTGTTGTAATTGTATGAATATAAAAGTATAATACCAATTTCCAATATCCAATTTGAATAGATTTGGGACATTTGACCATGGATTAGTACTTAGAATTTTAACAAAATTCTGACTAAATTAATTATTATCAATTATTAATTGTACTGAATAATAATACTTTGAGTGGCCATCCACTGCAAAGCCCCTGCATGTGTTTATATTCTGCTATTAGCACAACATCAAAAGTCTTAGTATGGAATATTTCATTATGATAACTACACAAAGAAGAAAAGTGACAATTTTTAATTTGCGATTTCTACACAATGTCCCACAGATTTAATAAAAAAGTATTTATGAGTTTATATATCCATCTTATATTTGTGCTAAGTAGTTCATCAGAACTCCCCCAGGTCTTGTTTTGCCATGTTCAACAATCACTTCAGACATTTGCTGTTAAATGATTTTATTCTTCTATAACAACACACACCTACAAGTACCCAAATATGATCTTAAACTTTTCACCAACTGAGATTAAGATTATGGAAACTAAATTCCTTGTAATTCCTGTTTTTTGTTATCTTTATCCATACTTTTTGGTTGTGGATAACAAATGTACTAGGTGCACTTTATAAGCAATTATACAAATATATTTATAAGCAAGCAAGTAGGAAATAAATATTGTTCACATTTTATTATCATTTTCTGTGTGTTTTGTAAGCCAGTAAAGGGAAGTAGTAGACATCCGGGAGTCTTACCTTTCAGCAGAGAAAGCCGACTCTGTGTCGATGTAGATCACACTGCTGTCCAGTCCACCCTCATTCTTTGGCATAGTGGCCAAAACACTTAGCATCAAACACATCTGAGTCTTCCCACAGCCAGACGGCCCCGTCACCTGAGAGGAAGTAGAATTCCACTAACACTGGCTTTCATCTCATTCTGTGATGTGCACTTTTGCACTTACATTTTAAGAGTTCAATTGAACTGACTGGTTCTGTAATCTCCCCAGGCCCACAGGTGAGGTCGGGTCTGATGAATTAGCATTTAGTCAGATACTTGTGCCAAATTCACACCACGGCTAGCCACTATAGTGCTGCATACAGTAAGTGCAACACAAGTGTTTACATGTAGATGCACTTATGTGTGATAACATTATTGAAAAAAATATGGAATGGGGAAAACATTTTTGCAAATACTCAAATATTCACCTTTTTGCTGAGAATTGGATGTTCAAATTGATACCTCTCTCATATCTGCACAGGATATATGAAACGATAGCCACAAGCTTGTTAGGTTAGCTTAGCATAAAGGCTGGAAACAGCTAGCCTGGCTCTGTCTAAAGGTAACAAAATCTTACTACCAGCAGCTCTAAAGCTGACTGATTAACATTTTACATCTCGTCTATTTAATCTGTACAAAAATCAAAGTGTTAAAACATGTTTTGGTTGCAGGCAATTATGTGCTAGACTATTCCCTGGCCAGAAAAGGTGAATCTAAGATGGAAGCATGCTGACATCCAGCACATAACCATAACCAAACATGTTCATCACTTTTTACTGTCCCCTGGAAACAACTGTTGTCTGTGTTATTTGCAAACGTTTCTGTATTGGTTGTGTATTTGGTTATATTTTTTATATTTGGTTGTGTTTTCTGTACTTGGTTTAGTTGTCTGTATTTGATTATGTTTTGTGTATTTAGTTGTGGGTTACAATATGTCACCTTGTAGAAATACAATAGCTCTACAACCTTTGGAGTTTAAAATATTATATTTTTGCAGAGACAGTGTTGAGGTGTTGATGAGGTGTTGCAATATGACTTAGTACAAGACAGTAAAGCAAACTGCTTGTGAGTCAACACTTCTCAGACAGCCGCAGCAAAAACTAAACTGCACTACAGAGTAGCTTCAGCTATTAGCTATACGTGAGGAGATGAATTTGTGTAATACCCTCTCCGTTTTATGTACAAAAATACAAAGTTATACCATCCACAACCCAGCAACAGAATCAGCCTTCTGGTTAGCAGGCTAGCTAGTTAACCATAGCCTAATGCTAATGTACAGTATATATACACTGAAGACTGGTGTTAGCTACATTAGTTAAATTGCGCAGATAGGACAGGTATTGTAGTCAGGTAACATTAAACTTACTGATACATTGAGACAGCTTCTTCTAAATTTCCCTGTCTTCCCTTTCCACTATACTCTTACAACTTTTACTTCTTCTTTTACATACATATATTTTCTTCAGACTTTAACACATACATTCTCTTCTTACATACATATATTATGTATAATATTAAATGTTTACATCGAATGCATGTATATGAGAGTAGCTGAATGCATGTAAGAGTACAAATTGATATTTGAGAGGTCTAGTATGTATTTTTTGCTCGCACAGCTCCTCATAGCAGACACATAATGCATTTGGTGAGAAACACTGAATGTATACATGACTTATGTTTGTGTATTGGATAACTTCACAGGGCACCTTTCATTGGTGAGCTTTAGAGGGGCTGATAGGTGCATTTTGTGTTTCCCCTTGTTTCCACTCTTTATGCTAAGCTAAGTTAACCAGCTCCTGGCTGTAGCTTCATATTTACCATACAGGCATGAGAGTTGTATTGATCTTCTCATCCAACTCTCGGCAAGAAAGCAATAAGCATATTTTCCAAAATGTTGAACTATTAATTTAAATCAACTAACAGACCACATATGACTAATATCTGATATTTAACATAAAATGTTACAGTGATTGTTTCTTTGATGTACCTCTGTGATGGTCCCACAGGGCAGACCTCCTCTCAGCAGTTTATCCAGAGCAGGCAACGATGTAGAGAAACAGGAGCCTGAGTGTTGCTTCCACAACTCCAGAGCCTACCAAAATAACAACTGCAATCTTTCATCTTCATCTACATCATGCCAGATACATATTGTTTCCCAAAAAGGTGCTCTCACAAAAAGCTATCACAAATAATAATCCCATGATAATCATATTTATTCACTGCATTGTGATGGGATTTTAGCTTTGCAAAATCTTCCAAGCAAATGAGATGACCTGATCCAGTGCAGAGTCACGGACATAAGCTGTTTTCACATTTGAACTCCGGACAATGTACGGAGAATCAGAATCAGAGTTGCCTTTTCACACATGTAGCACACAACGGGAGGTGTCCGTGTCAGACGCGTTCTCATCTACTGGAAAAAACGCTGTTGGGTTAATGCAAGGGGTAAAAGAGGCAGGACATGACGCAAATATTATGAATATTTCACCACAAATAAAACAGCTTTTGTTTTACAAGAAATAACACAATGTCCACTTTCCCATTAGCGCTGGCTTCCCAAAGAAGCGTTCAGGCCCAGTCAAAATAATGCAGCTTAGCTGGCTGCTAGCGCAAGCTGCATGTGTAAAGTATGGTGGCTGTGGATGAGAGGAGAGTTGACAGCTGGAAGTCATTAACGCGCTAACTCGCTTGCTGTGAATTTTTCCGGACAATGACCTGCTCTTTTCACACATGGGCTCAATCGGACATTACATAGACTTTGTACTAGGGAGCTGGCAGGGTAAAGTCCGTTCAATGTCCAGTTCAACTGATTCAGACATTTGCATTCTCACATACAGCTTCTCCTGGTAATGTCTGGATAGTTTCAGGGTTGCAGTTTGTGGGTGAAAGGGACTAAACAGTCACATGTGCCCTCATTCAAACAGCCATTAAATGACAAAACCTGCCACAGATCAGAACAGTTCAAGAGTTAATAAAATAAGAATAAATATCTCTATCACAAGAGAATGTACTGTGGTGTGAGTGCCGTTGTATCAGTAATATACTGTATGCTGATCCACTGTCTTGTTGATGCTAACCTGTCACTGTGGTCTGTAAATCTGGGAAAGTCAATGTACAAACCGTGGTGACTGGCGGTGCAATGGCTTTGCTCACTGACTGGAGCAGGACAGAGGCCTTCTGGTAGCTTAGCCCTGTAGCATGCATCACTTCAACACAAGTCAGAGACAACAGATCCTGGACAGAAAAACACAGAGGCAAGTGTGACAGTAGGTTAGTGGTGACCTATTCAGTTTCATCAGTGGCATAATACACAGTATGTATCTCAATAATGAGATGTATCAGTAACATAGTGAATAGGATGCCAGATTCCTTTCCTTCAGTGAGAACGGTCTCAAGCTCAGAACACCATCACTGAACACTTCTGCTGCCTTAAAAAGCCCTGAAAATCCCTGAGAATTAGGGCCCATATTAATCAAACTGCTACAAGTAAAGATTCTTCTCTCAAATTTAGGGATAAAAGCTATTTATCAAATTTCTTTAGTGTTGGTAGTTGTATATGTTTTGGAAATGAAGGAAACATTGTTTGTAAATTGTAAAGAACCATTGTACAGCTCAAGATCAAGGAGAGAAAAGCAGACTGGAGTGTGATTAAAAAAAGTTTAAATACCACTAAGTGATAATTCACTTATTTAAACTCTATTTTATACAGCTGGCAAAAAAAATAAAGAAAGCTGAGTCAAATGGTGAGAGTTCTATTATCTAATAAATCAGTTAATGGTGTGTTGATCACTGATAAAGCACGTGGGTAAAGGCAGTTAAGTATAAAGGAGATAATAGGCAAGCAGAAAGAACCTATACTTAATTTTAACACTGATGATAATGTGATTTACACAGAGGGAGTCTGGTTTTACATCTGTGCTTTGGCACAGATGTAAGACCAACCAAACCATTGGCTGCCCATACTATCATCATGTGGTTTCATACAAAAGCGCCAGGAAGCGGCTGTGCGCTGCTCTTTAATAGAGGTGTAGCGATTAACCAGACGTACAGTACATTTACCAAAACAACCAGTTAGTCTTCATGCTTGAAGTCTTTTCTCTTGTAAAACCAAAAAATAGTGTTCGAAAACACCTCTAATAAAAAGGTGCAAGGACATCATGCTAGTGGAGGCTAAAAATCAGTAGTCAAACATAATGTATAGGTGATATAGGAATATAACACTTTATGTTAGAGAGTACACTGCTGCACAAACTTGAGAGTCATTACTCATGACATGGTTACAGATGAGTTCACCTTTCATTAAACATAAATTGCAATAATACCTGTAATGGAAATTTCTTACATCAAGTCACAACCAGGTCATGTGTCCATTCAGGTTACATTTCTCTTACCTTAATTAGACACATGACCACTCCTGTGTGTCAGGATGTAGTCAGAATGAATAGTCTCTGTATTCATTGATCACTCTCCTGACCACTGATGATATAATCACATGCCATACATCAGCTGTCAATTGATATACATGTCACATTGTAAGTACTGCTAAAACCTGAGTGAGAAGATAATGGACCCCATTGTCTTCTCCCCCATGATCTTGTCCTGTTGAAACATACAAAAGACAGACACCCCTGGTGCTCTGGACTCATTTGCCCACTTCATGTATTTGACTTTGCTGTGAGTCCCTCTGCAGAGGTAGAATTAAACTTGCGGAAAGACAAGTGTTGACTTTGTGCTTATTTGGACGAAAATTGCCACCACAATTTGGCGTTGTCGGCAGGATCACTCGTGTGAGCGGACATCTGGAACTCAGGGCTCATGGTGAAGACTGTACAGCTAGAGTCTGGGACTCTAACCTCAACCTCCCCGTCAAAGAAGGGTAGAGAAGTGGGGGCCTGACGCCTGAGAACCAGTGCTCGCTCACCGCTGTGATCCAGTGAACTAGGTGGCTCAACAACACTTGTCTCTCCGGTAAGTAGAATTTGTTTTGGGTCTGGGACCCTTGTGTAAGAGATTCTCACTACTGACGGGTGTGTTGTGACAGACGTGTCTGCAGGGCAGGTGTAGATACCGCTATAGAATCGAGAAGCTTCGGGGTCTGGGACCCTTTTTTGTTTTGTTGTGGGTCTGGGACCCTTTATTTTGTTTTGGGTTTAGAGTACGGAAAAGTCTATAAACTCTTAAAAGATACTGTAAGGATTCTTACATTGTATTTGGAAATACGTGTATAACTGACCGAGTTACTAGGGCAGGTTAGACTAGGTCCCGCTAGAGAATCTTGAATAACAAAGACAAAAATAAAATAAAATTAAAAAATAAATTAAAAAAAGGGATAAGAGAGAAAAAGAACAGCTCTGAACCTGAGGGAAGGAGAAAGAGGAGTTTTAAGCCTCAGAGGTTAGAAACCGGGAAAAATAAAAATAAAAAAATCTTGGAAACTAAAATTTTAATCTGTAGAAACGTTTTTTCCCGTAAAGTCGACTACCCTAAATTCCAAATTTTAAATAAATTAACACCTAGGAAAGAAAAAAAAAAAAAAGGTTTACTAATTTTTTCTTTATCTAGAAAAGAAAAAATGGGTACAAATTGTAGTAAGAATAGAGACAATCGGGATGGTGATAATCCTCCTGTATTGATTTCTCCTAATATTATATTTATGGTACACAGAGGTTGACCAACTCAACATGTGGGCTATAGAGTGTGGCTTTCCAAGCACAGGAAGCTTTAACCCAAGACGATCTTAAAGTCCAATTAAAGAAAGAAAAGAAAAAGATTTTACGCAGATTGGGGCGAAGCATATATATGTTGGTTTAAAAAAAAAAAAAAAAAAAAAGCAACAGCCTGGGACAGAAAACAGAAGGCAGGGACAAATTCACTAATCTCTCAGTCTCAGTGCCACAAACTAGACCCTGATCTGGACTTGGCTCCCCTCAGAACACAGCCACCACCACCATTCAACCAGGCGGCACAGCCAGGCGCTCCAGACCCACGGGAGCAGCTCTATCCACAGCTCAGTGAGCTGCACCTCCACCTCCACCGTACGTCACCTCATACGACGCACCAGACCCCACACAGTACTCGACTGGGCACAGTGGGGAAACGAAATCAACCCCTGGGAAGTCCATCTACGAGGCATCAAGCCAGAGATCTGCGGGATGAGGGCATGGGAGAGGTCGCGGCTGCTCCAGGTGTGGCCAGGTGTCAACTCCAGGTGTGGCCAGGTGTGGCCAGGTGGGACATTGGGCTAGAGACAACAAGGCTGACTGACTAGAGGTGGAGTCGAGGACAGTGAAGGATTCATCTGGTTTTGACGCAATAACAGAGACGAGAGATCAACCTGCACTTCAGACATGTGAGAGCACTAATACACACACACACACACACACACAGAAGTTTGAAAACAAATGGTACAGAGAAGGTCTAGATAAAGATTAGCTCAAGCTTGACTGGTTGTACTGGGATGATAACCACTGTGCTGTCTCAGTAGCTCTGACTGACTCACTCTTTCCCACTCTGGTTAAAGTGCCAAACTTTGATCCTCATGTTTCATTAGTCAAGCCTAAACATAGAAAGATGGGAATAATTGGGACCTTGGATAAAGAGTTGTAACAATGCAACTGGGCGGGAGAGAAAGAATCAGTCACAACCAGGTATTGATTTCCATCGAAGTTTAAAGGTGTACCATAAAAGACTTTCTGCAGTGATAAATGCAGTCAGAACTGTTGAACTCATTCCTGATACAGAGTGCAAACTAACAGGCTGCAAAAGAGTCAAGCATCCACCAATAGCTGATGAGAGGTTTTTAGACCTATTTGGTGAGGGCTTGACTTTTGTAAACAACATCAATGATATTCCTGAGTCACAACAAGTGCCATTATGTTCATGGGCTCAGAATAAATATGATGTTGGTCTAATCAAAGGAGTTGAACCAGTCATGATAACACCTAAATCCTCCTACAGACCATGCCAAACTCAATATCCGTTGAAAAAAGCAGCTGAAGGTATTAAACCTTTTTTGATTCTCTCCTTGCAGCTGGAGTGATCGTCCCATGCAAAAACTCTCCTGTGCGAACACCAATCTTCCCTGTAAAAAAGATAAGAGATTCTGGCCAGCCAGAGGAATGGAGATTTGTGCAGGATCTGCAAGCAGTAAATGCTGCAGTCCAGGCGCGCGCGCCAAATGTTCCGAACCCTCACACAATCCTTTGTCAAGTTCCATCTCATAGCAAGTGGTTTTCGGTTGTCGACCTAGCTAATCCATTTTTTAGCATCACCTGTTGATCCAGACAGTCAGTTTTGGTTTGCATTTTCTTTTGAGGGCAGAATGTACACATTCACTCGTTTATGCAAAGGTTTTTGCGCATCTCCCACAGTCTTTAATGCAGCATTAAAGGAAAATCTGGAATCATTAGAACTACGAGCAGGAAGTGCTCTTTTGCAGTATGTGGATGATTTGATGATTTGTTCTTCCACACAAGAAACCTGTAAACAGGACACAGTTGCTCTGCTCAAACACCTAGCTGCAAATGGCCACAAAGCTAGCTTATCAAAACTGTAGTTCGTGTGTTGCAATGATAACGGAAGCTTGTTCCCCCAGACCAGATTTACAAGACATACCACTGGCTAATGCAGATTTTGAACTATTTGTGGACGGCTCAGCCTCAAGAAATCCAACAACTGGTAAAAACCAAGCAGGTTTTGCAGTCACTACCTTGCATGACACAATTTTAGCTGAACCACTCCCATCAAATTACTTTACATAAGCAGCAGAATTAGTGGCATTGACAGAAGCGTGTAAACATGCTACAGATAAAAGTGTCAACATTACACGGACAGCTGATATGCATGGGGCGTGATGCATGATTTTGACTGTCTTTGGGCTAACAGGAAATTGTTGACATCCATGGGCAAACCTATTGCTCACCATACCTTGGTTGCTGGTCTCCTTGATGCTGTGCTGTTACCAAAACAAATTGCTGTCTGTAAATGTGAAGCACACACTAAAAACATTGATTCAGTTTCACAGGGAAATGCTAGAGCTGATACTGCCGCAAAAGCTGCAGCAAAACAAATACTAACAGCTCAGTGTGTTTCTGTGCCTGATTCACCTGTAACACCTACCACTGATTTACAAGAATTGCAGACAAGGGCCACTCAGGGAGGAAAAGGCCACTTGGAAAAAAGCAGACTGTTCACTGTTTGACAAAAGTTGGCACGGTCCAGATGGCAAACCCTGTTGACTCCAGAGGAATACACAAAGTGCTCATCCACCTCCTAACAAACCCATTCACTTAGCACCAAGCGAACATCAACATCAGTAAGTGAACCGACATTTTCCCCCGCCTTGTGTTTGCGAGGGAGAGAGGGGTGTGGATTGTCACTAGGACCACACGTTTCTCAAACTCACGAAGAGGCAGCACACTGAATACGGGGGTGGATTGAGGTCACACTGCTGATAAGATGATGCCAACGGACAAACCATGGCATCCAAATGGGCAATTAGGGTATAGTCAAAGGAAAGGAATATGTTTTTTGCTCCTGCTGATTGTCATCATAGCCCTACCACTACTGCTGTTGCTCAATACCATGGGGCAAGATCAAGACAACCAAAGCCCCAATAACATCCTGGGGCATAACAGAACCAAAAGGGAAGTGGAACATGATTTCCCTACCAAACCTGAAGACAACACCTGGTACACAGCCATGACGACAAGCACAAGAAAACTAACCAACCACAGCTGCTATGTTTGTGCACACCTCCCTCACGAGGTTGGCACCACATTGCCAGTAAGACCTAGCCCACTAAACATTTCAGAAACAATAGGGGTTATGGTGGCTTTCACCCAAGGTATTTCGACACAAAACCGTACAACAAAAGACATGACTGAGATACTTAAACGGACCAACATGAGTATTGTCAACTATGGTGGTTCTACTGCCAGATTTTGGAACATGTCCCTGGTAACACACTCAGGAATTTATCAACCTGTAATGACAACAAATTCCAGTCAAAGAGGAACTGTTTCAACTGTTTCACCAGACAGTGTTTCACACCAAAGGACCACCCCCTTGGGGTGTCACTTTGCGAACAGATAGTCACAGCCACCTGTGGACCAGCATGGGACAGGGGAGCAAGAGGAACATGTAAAAGCAAGTACCCTTACATCACTCAGCTGAACTTAACCAACACAGCTAGTCTACATCGTACAGGTAACAACAACCCAGTAGTTATGATGCCCTCCAGTGATGGATTTGGATCTCTGAGACAACACGTCTGGGTCACATACCCCTGTTGCAACGGGGGTATTACTGCTACTTAGCCTTCCGATAAATAAAAAGAAAAAATAATTTTCATGATGAGAATTGAGCTCAGTAGTAAAATAAGCCCCAAGGCTTATTTTCATTGTGGTCTTCTAATACAACACTTAACACACCACAACATAATGGAAAAGACAGCTAGCAAAGATAATACAATCAACATATAAAATAGTAGGCCCCGCCAAAATTCGACAGTTAAAACCAATCAAATCACGGTGGGTTGGATTAAACATTTGACGTTGAACCCTTTGCAGCTAAACACAGCCGTTTATGGTTGCAAGCAATTGAATGGAGTGACTGGACTGATGAAATCATCCAGAATTCTCATCTCGGCAGTGCTTCATTATAAGTTCAGTAGGAAGACAAATAGGGCTGAAGCCATCAGCAAGTCCTCTCTGGCTGATACATCAAGCTTAGCCACTGCAGCTCAAGGGGGTTCCACTGTGGAGCCAACAACACACTCTCAGCCTCCAGACTGTCTAGATGAGCTAGTGAGAGTTTCACATATGCTTGTTGGCCAGGGACCCTCCATTTGTGATAATACAGAGTCACGGATAGCTCCATAGCCAGAGTAGTTTGAGATTGCATTAATGTTCAGTAATCTGGTTTATCTCATTTGATAGTAACTTGTTGCATGCTTGGGAGCCCATTGCATTTTTATATATATATTCTTCCTGATCACTTAAAGCTTTTGGGTTGGGTGTTTGTCAATCTTAACTTGTCCTTTCACCCTTACGATGTAGGTGCAGTTCACTGGTCTGACATTTATCCCGTTCTGTATATTTAAATGATGTATGTTGCACTGGATCTATGTGTAAATACTGTAAATTATCAATTTATACTAGTAGCATGATGACTCATTTTTGGCAAAGGTATGAAGTTTTCTCATCATACATACTATCATCTTTCTCTCTCAGATGAAGAAGATGCCATGATCCTTCAAGCCATCTACAGTGAACTCAAAGCCCAGCATGACCAGCTTCTGACAGAGTGTCTCAACTTGCACACAAAATGCAACACACTCAAAGAGGAAAATGAGCAGCTAAATGAGGCACTTGGTCTGACCACTATATTTTTTGAGTAGTTGCAATCAAAATTGAAAGACAGTGTAGCAGCACCATGATTTTTATTAATAGACCTAATAATGTTACCGCTCTAGCACAGACATGGTGGCATTATAAGAATCACAATAAAGTTAAATACATAATTGGGGTAGCAACAGCAGGAGCAATTTTCTTTTTTTCACAAGGTTGGGGTCCCAGCATTTCTGACAAATAAGCGACCTCAAAATCAGGTTTCTTTGATTTTGTATGATATTGTAACGTGTAGTGGGGGATAGTGGGAGTCAGTGTCAGTTGGGGTCCCGGGCCTTGTTGATGAGGCCAGCTGCAGACAGGAAGAAACTGTTATTGTGGTGTGAGCTTTTCGTCCTGATGGACCGCAGCATCCTGCCGGAGGGGAGAGTCTCAAAACAGTTTATGTCCGGGGTGGGAGGGGTCGTCCACAATCTTCCCTGCTCACCTCAGGTCTTGGAGGTGTACAGTTCCTGGAGGGATGGTAGATTACAGCCAATCACCTTCACTGCAAAGCGAATGATAGACTGCAGTCTGTCCTTGTCCTTGGCAGTAGCAGGGGCATACCAGATGGTGATGGAAGAGATGAGGGTGGACTTGATGATGGCGGTGCAGAAGTGCACCATCATCGTCTTTGGCAGGTTGAACTTCCTAAGCTGCTGCAGGAAGTACAATCTCTGTTGTGCTTTTTTGATGAGAGCTGGTGTTCACCTCCCACTTGAGGCTCTGGGTGATGATGGAGCCCAGGAAGCGGAAGGACTCAACACTGTCGACTGGGGAGTCTCTCAGGATGATGCGGTTGAGTGAGGTTGGGTTCTTTCTGTAGTATACAACCATCTCCACTGTGTTGAGAGCATTGAATTCCAAGATGTTCTGGCTGCACCAGGTCCCTAGGTGGTCAATCTCCCGCCTGTAGGCAGACTCATACCCACCAGAGAAGAGCCCAACAAGGGTGTTGTCCTTGAACTTCAGGAGCTTGACAGACTGGTGACTGGAGTTGCAGCTGTTAATGTAGAGGGAGAAGAGTAGGGAAGGAAAGGTCGCAGCTTTGAGGGGAACCCGTGCTGATGGTCCGGGAGTCAAAGACATTTTTTCCCAGCTTCACGTGCTGCCTCCTGCCTTGTGTCTGATCTCATTATCACATTGCTCTGACAGTTGAACTTACTGCTCAGTCTTTGAATGTTGTTTTGTCCACTGTGTATGTAATGGAGTGACAAATGACTTTATCAGAAAGAATTAAAGTTTGGATAAAAGTTCACAAGGCTGTATTAGGAGTATTTTTGTATTATATTTGTATTAGGAGTAAAGTTTTTTTTTTCTTTAAACAAAATTGCACTGTTTGTAAAACCACTTAGATGGCCTTCTTTTCATCTGAACACACTTGTAGTGGTTGCAGTGTGGACAGTGCAGTGTGTGTGTTCATCTAGGAGGCTGGGGTCCATGCTCCGGGTCAACAGCTCTCTCTGAAGATGGCCCAGGAAGCGTTGTTTAGCCTTGGGCTTTGCTCTCTGCAGCAAGTCTCGCCCAAACTACAAAGTCACAGTAGTGGACTTCACACGCAAAACTCGGCAGCTATACCTGGTAATAGTAAGGGTGGTTCCTCTTCAGCTGCCCAGTTGTGTCGAGGTAGAACTGTGGGTCTTCGTAGGATCTGGTCAGGCCCTCTTTGTATTTATATGGGCCTCCATTGTTCCCCTCCCACAACATGAACAGCTCACAATCCCATTAGGTGATGCAAGATGTAAGTGGTCTGGGCGAACAACAAGACCAGAGAGTCTAGCAAATCAATAAGCGGGGCCATTACTCATTTCTTCAGTGTAGCATTTTCTTGCTGTGTCTTCCATTTCTCTCCCCCAGAGTACGGCTGGTACTCGAAGATCCTCTGTCTTGTAATGCATGATGTTTTTAATGTCATTGTCTGTAGGCTCTCCAGTTGTGCACAAATGGCGGAAGTTTGTGCTTGTTATTCTGCCTTCTCTGTGTGTGTGCCAGGCCCTGGATTTTAAGTGCTCCCTGGTTGTAAGCTTGAGGGTTTCACATTGATCTGAAGTAAGCTTATTTTTAAGTCTCTGAAACATCTCAAGACTATCCTCCTTCAGAGCATGTGGTGGGATGCTCCTTAACGGTTTGTCATAAACAGATTTAAGTGGCTCTGGTAGGTTTGTTTCAGTGTCCGATTCAAATGCAGAATCTGTGTCACTGAGGTCCATACTGGTAAGAATGGCTGAATTAGGTGCAAGCCTTCTTAGCTCCCTTAGATCATCATCGGTGAGCTCTATAATGTAACAAAAGATGGTCAATAGTCTCAGTTATAACAGTTACATGTTTTGTTTGTAAAGTTTCAGTTTGAAACTGCACAAATGCCATTATAGTGTTTTTAACAGCAAAATTATTAGCTTACACTACATTTTCCTTAATGATAAATATGACTGAAAATGAACTTGATAACACTGAAATCAATTGATGTTCATGCCTTTCACATTAAGCTTGACACTTCTCTCAGGAATGTCTTTAAGCTGGCTGGCTTTCCTCTTTGGCTTGCTGAAATTGATCTGACTCAGGGGTGCTGGCTTGACCTCTCTCCTGGACATGTCTTTCCACGTGCAGGCCCATGATGTGCTTCTATGTCTGTGCTTCCCATCATGACATACAGCTCAACCTTAAAAAGCAGTGCGGCTGCATGGTTGCAGCATGACCCTAACTCTAGCCCACATTAGAGCATGAACTTGATGTAAACAATAGATCTAGATAATATTAAATTTATAGAGGGCATACTTTATTAGCCCTATGTTACAGCATGAAGTAATATTTAGGCTTATAACCAGAAATAATATTTTAACATACACCTAGATAGTAGTAGCAGCAGTAGTTCTAGAGATTTACATTGTTACAAGGTTAATTTACTGTCATTCTACAGCACAGGGTTGTGCAACAAGATGTAGTTATAGTCCCATTTTGCTACTTAATACATTAAACAATGAAAAAGAGTCAAAACTAACCCAGCCATGCAAGTGTGCTAGTATACAGTTGTTTGACTTGTATAGCTGTGTTTTATGTCCTTGCCGTTGGCTAGGTGGTACGTCGGTCCGTAACACACAAACATCATTCAACAAATCTCGGTATTCAAGGTCCTGGACATAACCTTAAAGTACAAAATTGTATGTGTCAAGCGATTTGTATGCCTTGAGTTTTTCTTTTGTATAGATGCTTTGTTTATCTACAAGTTAAAGGGAGATATTCGGCCACTGTAACATTGGCCATTTAGTTAGATCCTTGACCCACTGACCTGACAGTGAGTACGGGTCATGAAACCTCACACCATTGCTAAGGCTTAGCTTATTGGTGTAAAATAAGGATGATTCATATGTTGTATACCAGTATATGAATTCCGCAATGACACCCGACACTGCCACCAGTTAGGCTCCGCCCACAAAACATGTGGTCGCTGTTTTCAAAAACAAAACAGGTCTATATAAAGAACTGGGAGACCATTTTTGCTTAGTTTTTACTAAACATTAGAAGGCCAACTGTTACATTTATGCTGACTTATAAATACAACACTTATTTTGTTCCAACTGTATGCTCTTGAAATTAATAGTAAAATATTTTTCAATATTTTATCAAGAATATCATTAGCACAGAAATACCCTTGATATATCTTGATATTATGTAAGGGTCACATCGCCCACCTCTAGTGCTCTATCAGTCTTGTCTCTGGACAAATTTGCCAACTTGAGCAGTGTTTCTAGGTCTAGACATCCAATTATTAATTATCGATTCATCGACTTGACCATTAATTGTTCTGTGTTGCTTCAGTTTATGCCTCCTGTTTGCTTACTGTAATGTATTCTGGCTCTGAATGTGTATCCTTGATACCTAGGTTACACATAGTGAGTCTACACATAGCCTACATACAGGGATTAATTGATATTTAGAAGGCTGTTATAGTTACTATTTTGGTATTTCCTACTGTTTTTTTTTTTTTATGTTTATAAAGGGACCACACATTATTTTATTATAGTATAATTCAGTATAGTATAATTTGTATAATTCAGTTTAATTCAGCAAACAAGTCAATTTGTAATTGCATGCTGCCGTTTTGAAGTGAGGAACAACATCAGCTCTATTACAGACGCTATCATTTATATTGTGAGAAACACTTTTGTTGTGAGCTAGATAGTTAATGTTTATTTTATTTTCTTTGGCTTTTAAGCTGTCATGGAAAACAATGTTACAGCACAGCAAAATCAGTTCATATCGGCTATGTCCAACTATAAACAGCATCAAACACTGTTTACATCTTGAACATCCCGTCGTTAAAAACAACGCATTTAGTCTTTGCAAACGGAAATAACGTACGTGTTTATTTGCATAAAGAGCGGGGAAGTGAGATCCGGATTCTGATCACAAGTGGTTACTCGAGACGCATGTGGAGACGCATTTTAACGCCAGGTGTGAACTGACGGACCTTAGAGCTGTCACTTGTGATCGGATCACCCAGGACAGATGTTAATACCAGGTCTGAACAGGGCCTCAATTTCAGATGTACAGAACAAACAACCACTGAATGAATGTTGAAGAAAAAAATGTTACTAGTTTACATAGTATTCCTTACAATCTTTAAAACTGTACCTACGTTTGTGTTCAACGTATACTTTTGTTAACGAGTGTTTAACGTTCAACTTCTACCTCAGTTGGATCCCAACGAAAGCTGGAAGGAAACTTAATGGGCAGTGCTTCTATACTCTTTGGTACGACCACACAGAGCACGGCCTACTTCAGCCCTAATGGGTTCCTTATTGCCCCCTGAGGCCACAGGGCAGAAACACCCACTGGTAGCTATATTTTAAGTTTTAAAAGAGAGAAGCTTTTCTATGGAACCATCCAGGATCTTCTTCCATCTTAGCTTTGGTGGCTCTCTGGCATCAACTTACCTTACAACTTTCTATTTGATGTCGTTTGAGTCGCTCGCATATTTCGCTTGAAACGCCAGTTCGCTTCAGTATTCTGGTCGCCATGTTGGCTTCTTTTGACCTCCCTCTTCAACTCTATTAACCTGCAACAGTTCAAAACTCTCCAACATATGTCTATTGGCTTCTTTTAACAGCCGACGGACACTTCTTGCTTTTGCTTGACTTTTATTGTTTCCTCTTCTCGATGTGGTTTGCGGCTGGCAAACAACGAAATTGAGAATTACCGCCACCAGCTGGTATGGAGTGTGTACAGGACACTAAAGTTATAATAGTCTAAAATAAATATAATAACCTCTTAAACAGATCTGCTATCCTCAGATAGTGAAAGAAAAATGAATATCATTCATCCGAGCTTCTTTGCAAAACAGCTCTACTTCATCTCTCTGAGGCTCTCGATCAGCTTATCTCTGAGAGTGACTCATGACATGTTCAAGTCTGGCCTTCTGTTTAAATCATGTACTGTTTAGTCCTGTGTGACCAAATCTTCATCTGGATATTATTGTCACCTCTCTTGCTACTTCTCACTTACGTATAAACCATCACTGACTCATTTCCTAACTGTAATGTTAAACTCTAAAACAATGAATACTATTACAATTTTATTAATTAAATCCTTTGAAGCATCGGTATAGATCTGAATAAAACTGTTTGTGAATTCAAGATAAACTCCCCATCTTTGTTATTCTTTTCAAGCAATGTAAAATCTACTGAGAGCAGCAAGCCAAAGCAACATGCCTTTTAACTCCAGACTGTTAGAGGCATTATTGTGCACTTGAAACTGAAACAGTAACCTGTTCCTTCTTAAATCTGCACAGATTCTATGGCTATTCTATGATTGGTGATGTCTTAAATTCTAATCGCTCAGATGGATCTTTGTCTCATTATGCCCTTTGTCAGTCTGGTTGAACCATTGTAGGCTACAGCGTTTTCTTCTCCACGTACAAAACATTAGGCTACTTGTTTCCAAATCCTTCATACATAATTACATCTATTTATAAAGAGAACTTTATACAACCTAAAAGCATGAAAGACCGTTCAAAAATGTCCTCTCACCCATCTGACTGTACCCAATCAAACTTTTGTGTGTGTGTGTGAGTTCGATAGTACTGTATGGTTTAGTTTGACACTTGTCAGTAAGGCGCTGAGGCTATGGGCGGCTATAGTAGTGCGTCACTCTTATCTTGTCCAATCAGCGCGCTACGTGTATCACGCTGTAGGTTCACAGGTCGGGGGTTGCACGGGTTGCCAAGGAGAGAGGAAGATGGCGGCAGACCGACTAAGCTGTAGGCAGCGCTGATACAGATTTAGCAGACTATACTGATTAGTAAAGCGCCTGTACTGTAGATTCTGGCAGCTATCCATTAAGACGTATTTAGAAGGAACAAGGACAATAATGGCTAGGCTGTACGGCTTGTTATGGCGGGTGTTGCTGGTTCTGGTCCACGTCAACAGAGCGCTCGTCTCCTGGCTCCGTGTCCGGCTTCGGAGCTGGAAGGGCCGGCTGTGGGAGAGGGCGATTGCCGCACTGCTATTGCCTTTAGCCCTAGCTGGGTTCCCGGACCACCAGAAAAAGTTAAATCATAACCCTGATGCTAATGCTAACCCGGTGACTGGAAACCGCAGTGCCAGTCGCCGGTCACGGTGGCTGTCTGACGGCAGGTCCCTGGAGAAGCTGCCGGTCCACATCGGCCTATTGGTAGCGGAAGAAGAGCCCAGCTATACGGACATAGCAAACCTGGTGGTCTGGTGTATGGCTGTCGGTATATCTTATGTCAGCGTCTATGATAACCACGGTAAACATTTTACACTTCACCTAACTGTGGTAGTAGCAAGGACAGTCTCTGCTGGGTGGACTGGCAGAATGAAGGCATACCGCTATTGAATTCACCTTTCTACAATCATATATCTGACTTAACGTACTGGTCTTGTTGTTTCTGCTACTAGTAAGTAACTCAACCATTTTAAATCATGGGGTTGAAAAAAAATATATACGTGGGTTCCCATCCTCCCTCAAATTCAAAATACATGCCTTTTTATTGAATAAAACCAGAATTTTATAGCAGGCAACATTTCATAATGTTTCACTACTTATCTGACCATTATTTATACAAGTAGAAAAATGATCCTCCTCCCTACAGGAAATGATCCACCAACTCTCCTGTGGTTTATTTCAGTGATGTCATGTGACCGTAGAGGCTATATTAGTTTGTTCCACATTATGTGCCTCTGTTGTACAGTTTTGCAGAGACTCATTTTGCAGTCTCTGAGGAAACAGTAATTATTGAATTAGACTATATTGTTAGGCCTAGCCTATTACTATTATATGTATTTGTAGGGTCTAAATTATTATCCTTTGTTTAAATATGTGACTTATTCCAGCCTCTTCTAGAGGCTCATAGTTTGGATGTAAGGTCATCCACATATACATGTTCCCGGTGTTCTAAACCATTAGGGCTCAAACAGAAGTAAACACAGTGATCAAAATAAACTGGTTCATTCTAAAAGCAACTTGATCCCGCTTGAGAAAGCTGGAGTTTATAATCTGATCACATGATGCAAATTTGTCATGTAAACCCCTGTTTTATTGATTTCTACTTTGGGAATATCTATGTTCTTTTTGTGCACACTCACCCCTTTGAATTAAGTAAAAGCTCCTCTGTAACATTGCCCTGTTTCTGTGTTCACTTTTCCAATGGATTCATCTCTCTCTCAGGGGAGCCGACTTTGAATATGCGATATTGACTAAAACTAGAAGGAAAGAAAACATTTTCCTGTTACTTCACTGATATTTTATGTAAATGTATAAAAAGATTATTGTTTTTGATTAAATTAAATTAAATTATAATATATACCCTTCCAGTATCTTAGTGAAATTAATAAAAAATTATTGTGCTTATCATTCTCATCTGTCTCTTCCCTCAGGTATTTTTCGGAAGAACAACTCCCGTATGCTCGAGGAGATAGTAAGGCAGCAGCAGGACTTGCTGGGTGTAGACGGATCCAAATACAATGTGGAGTTCCTGAGCAATGGCAGTGACAAACACCAGCACCATGGTAAGTACGTAGCATTGCTGGCTCTATTGGTATTTCAGTCAGTGCATTTACATGCACTTAAGTTTAATCGGGTTACAATCTGTATTCTACAATAAACTGATTTCTTAAATGTCATGCAAAGGAAAAACATGTTTTCCTTAATCATGACTGGGGACTAAAGAAACCTGATTTTCCCAGCTAGATTTCACCGTCATGTATATGCATAACCTGATTTTTCTTATCGTCTTTTTACAAATACGCATGGGCATGACAAAAGAGGGAATTAATGCTGAGAAATGTAAAAAGTTGGGTGAAGCTTTAGTCTTACAGCAATTAGATTATTGTTCAGTAATATGGTCCAATACAACAGTAAGTAGTTAAATCAGGTTACAGGTAGTGCAGAACAGAGCAGCTTGCATGAGACTTCTCTGCCCATATAGAACAAGGGGAGCTACAATGGATTTGCCTTGGTTAACTGTAAAGAACTGCATGCGTTACTCCTTCATTTGTTTTATAAGAGATATCATCATAGCTATATCTCAAGAGATACTTTATGATTATGTCCTTCTTTTTGGACAGACATCAGTAATTTACAAGGCATGTGAAGGTCATAACCCTTTATATCTGTTAAATTGGCTGCATTGTATTCAGACATTGAGAAAGAGTTATGATCCCTTTTCACACATGAAACCTGCCAGATTGATGGGTTCATCTATCTAGTAAAGTAATGGCTGTTTCACGCATACATTTGATCTCTATTATGGAAAAAGTTCAGTGTCGATTCTTTTTAAACACCATAACTGTCGCTTGATGTCTGACATGTTAGAGATTGTTTACTGCAACATGTTGCTCAGCTGTGTTGTTAACTAGTCTTGGTACAATGTCAGAATTATATTTGCAATCAAGGCACAGCATTTGAAGCCTTACTTCCTCGTCTCTCATGGTTTGCTCGCTGTACAATAAAAACATTATATATAAGAACATGGTGGTTGCTTTTATAGAGAGCTGAATCCCACTCCACTTCCTAGATTCTGTTTCACAGGCTTTCACGGCCTAATGTGTTTTCTCCTCATTCCTTCTGAAAAGCTAAGACATATCTACTGTTGCACTAGATGGTACTGGGTCACCTTCAAACAACACACACATATAAAATTGCCAAAGCACATACAGAGCAAAGTGCAAACATGAATACACGGGCTGGCATAATAGCATTAACATCTGCTTGACATCATCTCCTCAAAATGATGATTATGAAATGCGTCTCAAAACCTCCTTTCTGTCCTTTAAGAAAACTCTAAATTTTTAGAAGAGAGGAAGACTGTAGAGCAGAATGGAAAACATGAAGGTTGTATTCCCAAACTACAGGCTCAGTGTTCAGTTTGCCCAAAGGTAGGCTGAATTTGCCCCGTCCTTCTATTGGATAAATACCAGGACATTCCTCGGCATGGTGTTAGACTAGTTTTCCAGGCTATTCTTCCAGGACACAAAGGACAGAAACTGATACTGCCAGCTAGGTAATGGTAATGGTATCTATTTCTTAACAGTTATTTAAATGGTTACCTGTGCAACGCAATTTAATTAGAGTTGTATTGTGGAGGTCAAATTCATGCAGTTATTTTATGAACAATTCTGCAGCTTCCTCCTGCACCACTCTAGACTTAGGTCAGCCAGGTAGCTGCCTTTCTGTCCACTGACTTTCTTTGATATGTGAATGTCTCTGTCACATACAAACACATGTTTGGCCTTTTTTCACACTGTCTTCCCATGAACACATCAAATGGAATATAGTTTCCATGATGGTGATGTCTTGTACTGGGCAATCTGTGGAGCAGGTGCAGCCAGTTTGCTCACCGATGGCTGAGGCAACATGTAGGTTCTGGTAGAGTCTGCACTGTAGCTCCAATGTTTCCTGTATATAGAATTCCTGTGGGTGGGGCACACAGGTTCACCCCCACCTGGGCCTCCCTACAGGAGGCTGTGTAGAAATGCAGTTTAAAGTTTGCACTCATTTGTTTTATTTATATACAAAAACAAAATCTAACCAAGTTCGATATACAAACCAATAAAACAAACCAAAAGAATGCTTTGCTGAGAAATAAGCAATATCATTTGTTTTGATTCTATGTAATATTTTATATTGTGCAAATATGGACTTTTTTTCTATAATGTACCCAGATTACAATTCAGTATTCCACACTACCATTTATTAGTCCACATCTGTTATACTTATTAATCCAAAGGCAAACACAAACATGATTGACTTAACTATACAGATTAATTCAATTAAATTAGTTCCCTTCATATGTAATATACATTTATTCCATATTCCTTTTTCTAATTCTCATTTTTTGTGCTTCTTTTTAATAATATTATCTCGTACAATGTTGTTCTCAAACCACTGCAAGAGAAGAGGGTGCAACAAGATGACAATGTTTTTATGTGCAAATTGAAAATGCTCATGAAAATAGGTGAATGGAAACAAACCTGGTGACGCATCTAGACCCACGCATAATGGTATGTGTCTGTATTTTGTTCAGTCCAAGTATATGATGACACAATAAACTTTTAACACAGAGTGAACCCACAAAGCAGGAAGGACTGCTGTGCTCATACACCTCCAATACCTACTGTCATCACTTAGCCCATTCTTTTTCATTTTACATCTTTAATAAACTCCATGAAGGGCCTTTTATAACCTAGCTCTCCCTCTTGCCACTAACATATTAACCACTATGAAAGACAATTACAATTAAAATAATCCAACCTAGAAGTGACAAATGCATGGACTAGTTTTTCTGCTTCTTTTTGAGAGAGGATGTGCAGTGTGAGCATTATTCCTAAATATGTCATTACACAGGGAATCTATCTAAAATTGAGTGACCATTGAGAATACACATACCTTAGAAATTGGCATTGCCTCTGACTTCTGACTAAGCAGTTTACCTTGTACCCTGTTAACTATTTTAAGAAGCCATGGTATCCATTTTAAAAGCAAAATTTGTGTGCAAATTAAAACAGCTAATGTTCACCTTCTCCACTCGTTGCACAAGTTGGAGATAAATCTGAGTTGGAGTTGTTTCCCTGATGTTCGTAATCTCTTCTCTGATGAGGGAACCCAAGGTACTAAAGCAGAATACTAAGTTAAACAAAACAAGACAAAACGTTGGGCACCAATACAACAAGGCACCATCTTGGAAACTCAATTCAGTCAAGTCTGGGGCCAATATATCTAAAACAGGTTTAGAATCTTCTCCTGTAGGCCATCTAGTCCTGGAGATTTACCGTCTCGCAAAATGTTTTTTTAATCTCTTCTATTGATTATCAGAACATCAATAACCAAAGATTGTTCTTTAAACTACCATATTGAGCCATTTCTACTCTGTGTTCTATTTGATACAGCTTTTCATTCGGTTCTTTATTTCTCATTATTCATTTGCTCTCCTCATTCATAATCAGTGTAATTATGTTACATTTTTTAAGCTGTTTACCAGTAAAATGTGCTTGTCATTCTAAACAATGCATATTCCACCTTATTATTATAGGATGTAGTTGGAACTTCTGCTCACATATTTCTTTTAATAATCCTGTTTTTGCTTCATACATTATAACTGAAGAGGGTTTCATCCCCGTCCTCTTTTTTAGCCAGTGTCATCAATTTTACCACATATGTTATCACTCTGAACTATGAATTAATGTGTTAAAGTGTGTGTGTGTCAGTGGTGTCCTGCAGGCCCACGGTGAAGGTGTTATCTCCAGAGGACGGGAAGCAGAGCATTGTCCAGGCTGCACAGCAGCTCTGTCGCTCTGTGGAGAACAAAGAGAGGAGCTCCAAAGACATCAGTGTCTCCATGCTGGACATACTGCTCAGAGGTACCATTGCATTGTGGGGGGTGTAAAAGTTCCTCAATTATAATGAAAATTAACCTTTTTTCTATATTTCTTTTCATTTTTGTTGTGGGCACTGGTCTCTCACAGTGAATGTTTTTGGGACACAGTGCGTGTTGTGTTCACTCACATGTCTTAGCTCTATATTTTCTATACATTCTTAATATCGAAACAGTGTAGCGTTATGCAGGTCTTGCTGCAACAAATTATACACACGAAAGAAGAAATTAAATCCCTATAATCATCTGCTTGTGAAAATCTTGATAACACCTCAGTGGAGAACATAAAGCATGGTGCACTGCAGCATTACAGCTGTTTTAATGTACCCACAGGGAACAAATAGCTGCACTAGTTTCAGCTGTGGTGTAATTCTTGACAGCCAATATTTACTCTATGTGCTTTTGATTCAGTGGGCATAAATGAGAACTAGAAGAATAAAAAAATAAATCGGGTAGGTTTGAGGTCATTTAGAAACAGTGTCACCATTACATTGTCCATTCAAATGAAAACATGTTGCACAACTCTTCTCACTACACCACTCTGCTTTATTCAGTAAATGTTTAGGCTATCTTCCCTTCAGCAGGGTGGTGCCTATGGCTGTTAATGGTTTCCTTATATACAACACAGTGATATTTCATGTGACCAATATTTCCCCATAGATACCATGTATACAAACATTTCTAGTCATCTTCTGTAAACATACTATTCACAAAATCACTTTATCCTTAATTCATATCAAAAGTTTCTGAAAAATGTTTTAGAAAACCTTTGGTAAAATATGTATGGAGAAATAGTTACACCTGTATTCTTCAAATCGGGTATGTGGTTTAGAACCTGGTAAAGTAAAATGATAGCTGGTGAAAGTGCACAGTTCAAACAACACATTGATTTGCTTTGTTAATGAACATGTACAAAACAGAAGGACAGAAACATACGGCAGTAATACAACCTGTGAGCACATCTGGTCAACATCAGTACATCAGTTTCTTTTGAAAATACACTGAACCTGAAGATATTCCGCTTCTGACTATACATGTGACATTATTTTGATTATCATTGACTATTGCTGAGAATCACAGGGTAACTCACTGTAAAAGTGAAAAAGAAAAATTGTATATGCAAAGTAGTTGGCCCTGTCCGGGTGGGCAACCCAAGTTCGATCGTATGTGTGTGTACAAACCCCCCATAAAGCACCAGCAGGCTGCAATGGTGTACTGGCCATTTGGCCGCCTGGCCCTGTCTGTGTCTTTACCGACTCGCTGTACACCTCTCATTCTAGTGCACAAGGGAGTGTGCTCACTGGCCAATCACAACAGACCAGGGCAGGAATTTCACCAGCGGCCACATCGTTGCCCCTCTGTCTGGCCTTGATGCCCTTCTGAAAATTGTATGCCTATTGGCCACTGTTCCTCTTTTGTGTTTTTTATATCTATTAAACGGGCCTGGTTCTAAATTATTAAAGACCATAGTATTGATAAACCCCAACGTTCCGGTTCTTTTTTCTGTGCTTTTTAACATTTTGGTAATTTTCGTAATTGACTAAATCTTGACCCCAATTCTTTTCATTAAAATGTAACTTCAAATTTACTACAATTTCCATTAAGTGACTAAGACTAAAACTAAATTTTTGTCTTTATGAACACAATTAATGCTTAAATTTAATTATTAGGTCTGTTTAAATGCCAGTTTGACACGTTTGAAGTCATAGTGTTAAAGAGTTGATATGGATAAATGAGTCGTGCTGATGACAGGCTATTTGTCTTTGTGCTTGTTTCAGATTCGAAGAACATTCCAGACCCCGAGCTGGTGGTGAAGTTTGGTCCTGTCGACAGCACTCTGGGCTTCCTCCCCTGGCACATCAGACTCACTGAATTCATGTAAGTTTCTGTCTGTCTTTGGGTCTTTGAGTTTAGATGTGTGTGACTAAGGCACTAAGAATGATAAATTGGGCCTGATTCTGTACACACGAGCAGAAGGTTCAGGTTTAATTATGAAACTGCTTTGCCATTTTGAATATTACAAAAAGAAGCAGTAGATGGCACTGTTGAACTTGTTTTCCTCTCTGGATGTGTTCGGTGGTGTACAGTTTGATATTTCCTGTGTTTGAAGTGTGTGTCCTGCTCTGTGTCCTCAGCTCCCTGCCCTCCCACAGAAACATCTCCTATGAGAACCTGTTGGGCGCCCTGCAGCGGTACAGTGCCTGTCAGCAGCGGCTCGGCCAGTGATGTGCAGGCCGGCGTCAGGTTCTTTAGACAGGAAAAAGCGTGGGGTTCACACAGTCAGAGGACAGTCTGGACATGTGGTGACCCCTCCATGCCTTGCTGTGTCCCTCACTAATCCTCTCCCCAACTCTGTCCATCTCCTGGATTTCTAACAGACTAAGACAGCTCAAAGACAAGGAAACCAGGAGACAAAGCCAGCCAGCTCACTTCCTGCCATGAGCGCTTGTCTTATAATAAAGTCACATTCCAGGACTTCTGGAACGTGTTCTCCAAGCCAAGAGAAAATAGCGCATCAGAGACACACACTGACATGAGAAGACTGTTTGCACAGACTCAGTGTTCCACAAACCCTGTTCTGTCCTCTCAAACCCTCTGGCTTACTGTTCGTCATTAAGTCTCCAGCTGCTGTTTACTGCTGAAGACTTAGAAAATGACTTGCCTTCACTCAGCAGATAACAAAGAAGAAACAAGGCTTTGTGCCCGTCCTCGTGAGGCATCCTGGGAAATACAGCTGCATTTAGGGAGAAGCTCAACTACCAACAACACAAGTTGAACAACAGAATTTAAGCTTTGGGACAGAGTAGTTAATGTGTAAATATGAGAATTTCATGTGGCCCTGTGTTTGTCCCTGTGGCCTCCAGCTTGCAGTCACGTCTTCATGTGTAGTGTTGCTTCAGACACATACAGAGGTTTGTTTAAGGCTCCTGTGACCAAGCTCTGAAATAAAGAAATGCACTGTCTGTTTGTCTGTTGACAGCTCTTACAGAAATGTCCATCTTATGTCACCAAGACAAAAGAATACTAAATCCCTCTAATAATAGCCAATCTTGACTAAGTTAGTTTTTTTAACTGAGTTATCAGTTATCCTGTAACCAGAGGAACATATTTGGGTCTTGTGATGACTACTTGGTTATTTCCATTCCCTGACGCAGACCATAAGGTGATGTCTGATGAATGACGAAACTTTTGTCAAGATACTATATGAAAGATATTATATTCATACATTTGACAAATATATCATTAATAATGACTTTGTAATTTTGTCCAAGGCAATAACAGGTCTTGGAACACGGTGGCATCACCAAAGAGTCTGAAATACAAGCAGTCAGCTGATTACAAACCAACAGGTTAGACAAACTTATCTGGAGGAGAAAATGAAGGTGAATTATTAGGCAAACTGATATAAAACATCCATCCCAGTTTACTTCTTTGGCCTACTCCTGCTATGACAAGTCAAGATCTGAAAAGATCTGAAGGAATGTGATTCATTTGGGAACCATAAAATGTTGCTCATCAAACAACTAGGTCAGTCAAATGAAAATGTGAAGAGGCCTATCTTTCTCCAACGTCAGCACAGCAGGTTTTTTTCTCAGAAACTAATGAAAAACATTAGTTTGGAGGACCCTGACAGTATATGTATAGTATAGTACAGTATATGTTGTGACATCACACTGACATAACTCTGCTGCACATACACTTGTGTCATAATTACAGGTTTCAGCATTTATACAGGGATTTCTGAAAATGTCTTGTTTAATGACCACTACCCTCAATAAACCAGAATGCACTGCAGCAACAAAATGGTCAACAGTTATCTCAAATGCAGGTGTGCCAGTGTTGGTACAACATAACAGTAAATGAATGCATTGCAAAGTAACAGACATGAAAAGTGGCTGTTTGCTACAAATGTGAGTCTGTGATCATATAATGATCTTTTCTCAAGACAACACAAATTGAAAGTTTGAAGCTCATTCTTTACCTTGAAAACTGTACTTTGAAAAGATACTCTTCATTCATGGTCCACTTACTAGCTTTTTCTGTGCTTTTTAACTGCATGTCATATCTTCTTCAGGGGGTGGATTTTGCTCAGTTGTCAGTATAGAAGTACCAAAGTTCAACACTTAGGTTACGTTATAACAACTGAGCCATCTCCATCTGCTGAGGAAGAGCATATGATGCGATCAAAAGCCCACAAGAATTTTTATTTGTCAAACAACATAAAATGTTTTGTTTATTCTTGTGTTTAATGTTTTAAAAGTCCCCCAGATTTTAACTTTGTGGTGACATCTTCTTTAGCCTTGTTTTTAATGTCAGGATGTTTTTCCATCTATTGCATTGTGCCTCGTGTCTTTCTCTACGGTCAGAGAGAAAAGTACCAAAACGTTTGGTTATATGAATAATAATTAAATAATATGTGATATGTGGGAATGGTTACCCCATGGCAAAGAGCATAAAAACAGTTAAATAGAAACAAATACATAGAAAAAGAATAGACACAAGTACATAGAAACACCATTTGTTATGGCCGTAAAATAACAAGCGTAGAAAATCACCTACAGCTGCTCTTTGCTTCTGTGTAAAATTTGAACATCACACACTAATGATAACATCGATCAACTCTTTCACTTTCATGCAAGGAGCCATCAGACCAGACCCAATGCTGTGGAATATAATGACTGCATGGCTTCATGTCTCTGTGCTGCTGAGTCCTCTCCAGCTACACAGACATTCTACCATATCCCACATGGACATTGTCTGCAGCTGTTGGCATATTTGTGCTGCTGGATGCATTAAAGGTCTTTGCTTTTCTGTCCTCTAATCTCTTTTCTCTCTTACCACATAATCACCCTCATTTACCATCAGAATCCTTAATGCCTATCCGTTCCATGTTACCCCCAAAACAAAAACACAGTGCACCTTTAACTCGCTCATAGTGACAGATCAATCTTGACTGCAAGATTGCAAATTAATTGCTATTGTAAATTAAAAAATTGACAATTGAGTGTAGACTGTTCTGGGTCACTCTGTTTTTGTTTCCAGTCTTCAGGAAGAAAATGTTGGAGTTTCAGCATACACACTTACGCCACAGGATCACTATGTGGCAGATAGTATTCCCTGAGATGAATGCACACTGCACATTGGTGGATCAGTTCTTAACTCAATAAATGTTACTGAAATAATGACGTCGTACAGTACCAACTCTGAATGCAAATTCTTTTGTTTTCATCCAAGCTACTTTAAGCAGTTATTCTCAACCTGGGGATTCAAACTCTAGGTGTGCCAAAATAAATCTATGACAAAAAAAAAAAAAATGAAAAATGCTTTTTAATACAGAAGATTAGTTAGACTGTTTACAACACTGAAGCCATAAGCTGTGATGAGGGCAAGTAAGTACCACTTCATTATGAGGGATCACAAGCCCAAAAGGTTGGGAAAAACTATCTTAAAGAAGACCACCAATAGATGAAAGCCTGTTGATGGCCATAAACCCCCCATTCTTCTTCTGCCATGTTACTGCAGTTTGCTGTGGTGTGACTGTGGTTGGTCCTGCAGAAGGCCAAGCAAAGGTTGATCCACTAGTGGCCCTCTTAGGTCCACAACTACTCCCCAGATTACCATGGAATCTGTTGCAAAAATATACGGGGAGGGGAGGAGAGGGAGGTGGTGTATAAATATTCTGTATTATACGTAACTGGAGTTTGTCAATAAATACATTGTGGACTCTATGGCCCTCTTTCCTACCGAATTAACCACAAAATGATTCTAATATTAAATCACATGATTCAGTTATTTTGGACCTGTAGGGCTTATTAGTGTAGGGATGCAGAGAAAAACAGTTTTCACAGGATTATGCTCTGAGTAAGACGTTGATACATGTTCACACATCCTGATGTATTACGTCTTCATCCCATGAGGGCGTCTGGGGGAAAGGACGCCACCTTGTGGTAAAATTAGTGCAGGAGCAGGTTCTGAATCCCATAGTTTGTGATCAGGGAAGGGCATCCCAGCAGCGGGTTTGTTCCTCTGTGGCAACATCGCTGTACGCACTGCTGCCTGCAACACGGACAATAGGAGGGTCCTGAGGTGATCCTGCTCCCCGTCCCCTCCTCCTCCTCCGGTTCTCCTCGGAGCAGAATGCGCTGATCTCCGCTCGGTCTGTGGAAGGATGATTTCTGTAGTCTCCACTGTGGAGAGCGTTCCCAGAGGTACGGGCATCCCGGCGCCGAGCCTTTACCAACGGATCAGGAAGGTGTTAACCAGGTAAGAGGATGATGTCGGCGCGCATCCCTTTACATCAGTCAGAATGGCAGCAGCGGCTCATCGCTGCGGGCAGGGAGCTCCTTTTGTTTCATGCACAACCTGTAACATCACGTTCAGCCTGCAGCTGCTGCAGAAAGCATGTTGTTGTGCAACAGATGTCCACATATTAAGCATACAGCATCTTCCCTTTGCATGAACATCACATCGTGTGTGAGTAGTGTGTGTTCAAACGTTTGAGTAGGGTCATTCCTGCACCCTATGGTGCTGGTTCGGTGCCTGCTGGCACAGGAGGTATCTGCCATGGTGGGTTCATCAGCCTGTACTGAACTGAGGCTGTGCTGCACAATGGCTGCTGTCCTGTCCTTGTCTCATCTCCAGCAACCTGCTACACTCACTATTTCACACACACTCCCTTTGTATTTCTTATGCACTGAGACACATACACACACACTCTCACACACCCACCTTGTCCCCTACCCTTTCCTGCCTTCTGCTGTTTTGTCATTCCTGGCCTCTCTTGTGATTGTGGAGCCTGGGGTCGTCGGACTGGCTGTCTGGCTGCAAGCTGAATTTGAGAGAAGCAAATCAGGCCCATGTCACTCTGTGTGTGTGTGTGTGTGTGTGTGTGTGTGTGTGTGTGTGTGCATGGTGACAGACACAGAAGGTAATTGCAATAAAACCTTTATTAAATGTAGGTAGACAGAATAAAGCAGGCCCATGTACAAGCAAAGAACACCACATGTCCAGCTAGTGAACAGAATACAAACACAATACAGTACATGCACACAAAGAATTAGAGTTATGACCACCATATTGGGTTGACCTTTCAGTCACAGTTAAGCAAGAGGTAAAGAGGCTGCACATAAACTCATGTTGGTCAGATGTATCCAAACCAAGAAGTCCTGTCAGAACTAGCCAGCTAAGAAATAGCTGCAGCTATTTTTTAAGTCAGTAAGTCAATGCATAGAAAATGCAGGCATGGTCAAAAGGTTCTGTTGTCGGATCTAACTGTCTTTGACTGTGGAATGTGAGACGGGTGGTTTGAGTATATCAGAAACCGCTGATCTCCTGCACAACAGCCTCCAGAGCTTACAGAGAGATGGGCTCAAGCTGTGAGGAAGCAAAAGGAAATCAAATAAATAGGACATGACACAAGTGGTACATAGAAGCATCTCTAAACACACAACTCACGGAACCCTGCAGTGGAGGGCTGCAGCAGAAGAACAGTGGGTTCCACTGCTGCCAACTAACACCAGGAAACTGAGTCTACAGAGGGCACAGCCTCAACACACTGGACAGCTGAAAGACGGAAAGGAAATATGTCACCTGCTCTTACAAATCAAATGAGTCATGTGTACTCCAATGACCTCGCAGTCACCAGGTCTCATTCAACAGATCACAACCTTTGGGCTGAGGTGTAACGGGAGATCTGCTGACACTGCAGGAGATCATGTCAACATAGACAAGAAGTAATAGTTGAATTTCTTCCATTAGGCTCCTAACTGTGACAGAAAGCTGTAAATAATGAAGAGATCACTATGCCATCTTAAATATAGCTTTAGCATACTAACTAACTGTGGTGTCCAGGGTTTCTGTGTTATTTTCAGTTATTTCAAGCCGTCTCATTTTATTATACCAGACCACCCCAGAGACCATGTATTTTGTTTATTGCATTTACTTTAAGCAGTGTTTGTATAACAACAATGTATGAAATGATTAACAATGTGACAATGTGAAAGGAGTCTCTGGTTGTTATGAAGTTACGGAGAATTTTATAGTTTCAGAGTTTCCGCTCATGTGTTATCTGTCTGGGCCATACATGTACTGTTCTGGTTCACTCTGACTGCTCCAGAACGTCGTTTCAGGGGAAAATCGGTAAAAACGCCACTGTACTCGACCTGCTCAGCAGCAAGCAGCAGACAGTTAGAGACCAGCTGGTGAACATAGTGGAGTAGCAACAGAGAGACAGATATTTGTGGCAGAGATCACAAACAGCTAAACGCAGGATGAATACTGGACTTACATTCATCAGGTGACATGACAAGTGCATCATATCAACTTAAAAGGTGATGATATGTCAGTGTTATGTTCAAAACTTGCTTCTGCTGCCCCCAAGTGGCAAAATTATCAGTCATTGCAGGTTTAAGTATGTTTTCCAGCATTATATGTTTGTGTCACATGACTGACAGAAATATAAGTAACAAGCAGAGTGCTGCTGATGTAGTACTGGGTCTGATGGTGAGACTATTCTATTGCCAATGATCACGTTGTAAAATCATCTTTAATGAAACATTGCACTTGTTTGTCCTTTGTCCATGTCTCCCGATCTCTGCAGGGACCTGTTGGTGACCCTAGCCCTGGGTCAGGTCCTGTCTCTGTTAATCTGTGCTATCGGTTTGACCAGCAAGTACCTGGCTGATGACTTCCACGCTAACACGCCAGTGTTTCAGAGCTTTCTCAACTACATCCTGCTGTTTCTGGTCTACACCACCACACTGGCAGTCAGGCAAGGTACAGACAGAAACTTAAAGGTGCGTGTTTGTGTGTGTGTATGTGTGTGTGTGTAGACGGATGTAAATACTGTAAATATGCTTAAATTTTATGCATTTTAAAACACAAGCCAGTCTTAAATTCCAAATAAAAGAAATGTTATTGTGTGAATTAAACTGATGATGTGTGCACACAAGCACACAACAGCAGCAGAAAAGCACTAAAAGGAGTGTTCATGTAACCCTAAAGGTGATATAACATGAGAAGGATCCATTTTTTTTTAATCGATCCTATTAATGAATTTATTGAATGTGTGTGCACAAAATAAGACTTAGAATCTGGCCTCTTCTCTCACTTTAACCTAAATGCCGCAGCTTTTGTACACGCCACAAATGGACAGTATAACACTTACATCACTCATTTGTACAGGGAGTGCTTAATTTTCTACAAACAAAATGTTTTGCCATCAGAATAATTTGCTATAAAAAGATGCTATAATCACATAAAAATATAAATAAATATAAGGGCATTGTTTCCTACACCTTTAATAGTATTATGAAGATTTAGAAAGTATTTGTAGTTTAGTTTACAACTCATGTTGTTTCTCATTATTGATTCTACACCTTTTATATAAAAATATAAATAAATAAATAAAATATTCGTAACACACCCAAAGCAGGAACAAGACAACATGGCAGTAAATTACATCACTAAAGTAAGTGATTTATTTGGACAAGAAACAAAACAATAATAAACATAAAAGAAGAAGAAAGAGTGTTCTGGCAAGATAAAAACATACCCATATACCTGAATACCAGCCTGACCTGACATCCATGTGGAGCCTGATGGTCTGATTGTTAAATTTTCCGTAAGAAGCTCCTGCCACCTGAAGGTGGGACACAGACTGAGGCTTAGTGTTTTCATCATCTTCCCTGTCCCTGTCCTTGTCTCTGTCTCTGTCTCCATCTGTCTTACCAGGGGAAGGGAACCTGCTGGCCATTCTGAAGCAGCGCTGGTGGAAATACATGATTCTGGGTTTGATAGACATCGAGGCCAACTATCTGGTCCTCAAAGCTTACCAGTACACTACACTCTCCAGTGTACATGTAAGTGTGTGTGTGTGTGTGTGTGTGTGTGTGTCAGTCAACTTGGATGGATTGGCATGCAATGTGGTTCAGACATTCATGTCATCCTCAGGATGAATTATATATGATTGTAATAACTTCAGATCCCTTAGCTCTTCCTGTAGCGCCATCATCAGGTCAGTGTGTACTTTGGTTTCAAACCAATCTAAAGACATAGAGAACAGGCCCAACTGGGCTTTGTGTTCAGTGCTAATTAGCTAATGTTAGCATGCTAACACTCCAAACTTAAAACTTGAACAGGGTGAACAGTATACCAGCATTGTCATTGTGAGCATCTTAGCATGGTGGTGTTAGCATTTAGCTCAAAGCTCCACTGTGCCTAAATACAGCCTGATTGAGCTGCTAGCTCACTCGCAGCATACGCACATAACTGTATGAAAGTAGTTTTACTCTGTCTCTGGAGAGTCCCCTAACCTAATGCAATATAATACTTAAACACTGAATACCCCTTTATCTGTTTTAAATGACATAGTACCTGTTCGCATAGTAGATTTATTTCTTCTCCCAGAATGTAATTCAATTCCTGTAAGCAATGCAAATCAATATTTTGCATTACATAAAGGCTATATGTAGGCAGTGAGGCACATATCTATTTCCTTTATAAAGGAATCAGCTTAAATTCCTGGATCAAAATTGCAAGAAATCAATAGCACTAAAAATAGCCAGGGCCATAGAGTTGATCTGGCAGCGCCCCTACAGGGCAGACAGGTGCCCAGGACTGGCTTTTAACATGTCTGTCTGTCTGGCTCAGAAACACAGGAAGATGATATTGTGGCACACACTTTGTGCTTCTACAGACACACCCACAGTCCAAGTTCAGTCAAGTAAATTTTATTTGTGTAGCGCCAAATCATAACAAAAGTTATCTCAAGACGCTTTTCACATTGAGTAGGTCTAGACCATACTCTATAAAATATTATTTAAAGAGACCCAACAGTTCCCACCATGAGCAAGCACTTGGCGACAGTGGCGAGGAAAAACTCCCTTTTAACAGGTAGAAACCTCGAGCAAAACCAGGCTCTGGGTGGGGCGGCCATCTGCATCAACCGAGTTGGGTTGAAAGGGGAGGAGAGAGGGGGAGAGGGGAGACAGAACAGGAGGACAGACAACAAATCAGACTAATAATAATAATAACAACAACTGCAGCAGTGAGTGTGGAGCAGGAACATGGGGGCAGTAGTCGGCCGGCAATTACAGATCCTGAATCCACAGCTCCAGAGGCGGAAATACCTGCAGAAAGTGAGAAAGCAAAAAAGCACAGAAAACACATGAACTACCAGGAAGAAGTGGAGTTAGTAACGTTTATTAGTGGTATAGGAATGCGTACAGATAGAGGAGGAGAGAGAAGCTCAGTGCATCATAGGAAATCCCCCGACAGTCTAAGCCTATAACAGCATAACTAAGGGATGGTTTAGGACTCACCTGAGACAGGATATGCCTGATTTTTATAATGTTACGTAAGTGGAAGAAGGCAGTCCTTGAAGTATGTTTTATATGGTTATTAAAGGACATGTCCTGATCAAAGATTTCTCCTAGACTCCTTACAGTGGTGCTAGAGGCCAGGGCAATGTCATCTAGAGTAACTATATCTATACATAGTGCGTCTCGCAAGTGTTAAGGACCCAGAACAATAACTTCAATTTTGTCTGAGTTTAACAGCAGAAAATTGCAGGTCATCCAGTCTTTTATGTCCTTAATACATGCCTAAAGCTTGGCTTACTTACCGGTTTCATCTGGCTTTATCGATAAGTATAATTGAGTATCATCTGCATAGCAGTGAAAGTTTATGGAGTGTTTCCTAATAATATTGCCTAAGGGAAGCATATACAAGGTGAATAAAAGTGGTCCAAGTATCGAACCTTGTGGAACTCTGTGACTAACTTCCATGTGCACGGAGGATTCATCATTTGCATGGACAAACTGAAATCTATCTGATAAATACGACAGAAACCAGCTTAGTGCGGGTCCTTTGACGCCAATCAAATGCTCTAGTCTCTGTAATAGTATAAAATGGTCAATGGTATCGAAAGCAGCACTAAGATCTAACAGAACAAGTACAGAGAGAAAATCCCTTGTCTGACGCAATCGAAAGGTCATTTGTCACTTTCACCAGTGCTGTCTCTGTGCTATGATGCTCTCTAAATCCTGACTTAAAATCCTCAAATAAACTATTGCTGTTTAGAAAGTCACGACTGATTAACGACCACTTTCTCAAGGATTTTGGAGAGAAAAGGAAGGTTAGATATAGGTCTATAATTGGCTAAAACCCTGGATCAAGCATAGGCTTTTTAAGAAGAGGTTTAATTACAGCTACTTTGAAGGACTGTGGTACATAGCCTGTTAATAAAGACAGATTGATCGTGTCTAGTAAAGAAGTGCTAACTAAGGGTAGAACTTCTTTAAGCAGCCTAGTTGGGATGGGGTCTAAGAGGCAGGTTGTTGGTTTAGACAAAAAAATCATTGAAGTTAGTTGGTAAAGGTCAATTGGAGAAAAACAGTCTAAATATAAATCTGGTTCTACAGCTGCTTCTGAGGTTCCTGTACTCAAAGATATATCTGAACTGGCTGAGAGCACAAGATGATGAATTTCTTCTCTAAAAGTTAGAATTTTATCATCAAAGAAGCTCATGAAGTTATTACTTCTGAGCGCTCTGGGAATACATGGCTCAACAGAGCTCTGACTTTGTCAGCCTGGCTACAGTGCTGAAAAGAAACCTGGGGTTGTTCTTATGTTCCTCTATTAGTGAGGAGTAATAGGCTCCTCTGGCATTGCGGGGGGCCTTCCTGTATATTCTAAGACTATCTTGCCAAACTAAATGAGATTCCTCCAGTTTGGTGGAACGCCATTTCCTTTCTAATTTTAGCGATGTTTCTTTTAATTTGCAGGTTAAGGAATTATACCATGGAGCTAACTTCTTTTGTTTTATTATCTTCTTTTTATAGGGGCAATAGAATCGAGAGTCGTTCGCAGCGAGCCTGCAGCACTATCAACCAGATGATCAATTTGGGAGGGACTAAAGTTAGCATAGGAGTCCTCCGTTACATTAAGACATGGCATTGAATTAAATGCCGATGGAATTACTTCTTTAAATTTAGCTACAGCACTATCAGACAGGCATCTACTGAAGGACTGTTTGCCTAATGGCCTGTAGTCCAGTAATATAAATTCAAAAGTTATTAAATAATGGTCTGATAAGACAGGATTTTGTTGGAAGACTATTAAATGTTCAATTTCGATTCCATATGACAGAACAAGATCGAAGGTGTGGTTAAAACAATAGGTGGGTTTGTTTACACTCTGACAGAAGCCAATCGAATCTAGTAGTGAGATAAACGCAGAACTAAGGCTATCATTATCGACGTCCACGTAAATATTAAAATCACCTACAATAATGACTTTATCTGTTTTGAGGACTAAACTTGTTAAAAACTCTGAGAATTCTGCTAAAAATTCAGAATACGGATCAGGAGCGCGGTACACTATGACAAATAGAATTGGTTGTAGAGTTTTCCACGTTGGGTGTGAAAGACTAAGAACAAGACTTTCGAATGAGTTAAAACTAAGTTTAGGTTTAGGGCTGATTAATAAGCTTACTGAGTCGAAGATGGCTGCAACTCCACCTCCTCGGCCAGTGCCTCGAGGAATGTGAGTATTAATGTGACTAGGAGGAGTAGACATATTCAGGCTAACATATTCTTCCTGACACAGCCAAGTTCCAGTCAGACAAAATATATCCATATGATAGTCAGATATTAAATCATTGACTAACACAGCTTAGATGACAGAGATCTAATGTTTAAGAGTCCACATTTAATTATCTTATTTGGTTGAACCACTACACTGGTAGTTTTAATTTTTATTAAGTTTTTACGAGTAACTCCTCTTCTGTTTGAATTTGAATTTATTAATTGAAGTGGTTCGGGGACAGACACCGTTTTTATGGGGGTTTTTTTATGGGGGTTTGGGTGGGTAACTGCTCTAATGGAAGCGCAGAGAAGCGTGTAGGACTGCAGCTCTGCTTCCCGGTCTGAACTCTGTATTGTCCACGAATAAACTTGGTCAAATTTCTGGATATGAGAGCTGCACCATCCAAAGTAGGATGAATGCCGTCTCTCCTCATCAGACCAGGTCTCCCCCAGAATGTGGTCCAATTATCTATGAGGCCCACATCGTTTGTTGGACACCACCTTGACAACCAGCGGTTGAATGACGACATGCGGCTATACATGTCATCACTGGTCAGATTTGGCAGGGGTCCAGAGAAAACTACGGAGTCCGACATTGTCTTTGCGTAGTTACACACCGACTCCACATTAATTTTGGTGACTTGGTGAAGTCTGGGTATCCATAGTGCAGAGCTGGGCTTCTAGTTTACTAAGCCTCTCCTCCAATGCTACAAATAAACTACATTTAATACATAAACCTTTATCGCTAAAGGAGGCAGAGGAGTAACTAAACATCTGACACTCCGAGCAGGACAGAGCAGGAGAGGAAGAGGGAGAGAGAGAAGCCATCGCTAGCTGAGGAGCTAAAATAGGCTACGGAAGCTAACAGAACTGAACAGCGAACAAAAATCTGTGAAATTAACGAAAAGTCAAAAAAAAAAAGAAAAAAGGGAGAAAGCTGTGAGTGTTTTAAGACTAATGTTAGTTTAAAGGCACAGCGGGTAGTTAGCCGCTGCGGTGAAGAATATAACCAGGTTAACTCTTTTGAGTGAGAGCAGCAAAAACACGCAGTACAGAGACACCAACCGGAAATGACACGATACGCTTACCGCAGCACGTCAAACATGTACATGTAAGTCCAACATTCACCTACAGTGTGTTTCTGTACTTGTACTACTGATGTTCCAAACAATATTACCCGCTAGAAATCCACATTTCATAGTAAATCACCAAATCAATAGACCTGCTATTTAAGACAGTCCAAATGATAAAACCAGATCTTCATCATCTCTCACTGTGTGCAGGACTCTCCTTGCTGCCATTATGAAGCTTAAAGCCTGCATCGTGTAGCTCAGGCATGCTGTCAGCTATCTTTTAATACCTGCTCAACAGGAGTCGACACAATCCACTGCTCAGCCATGTTTCTCCCGGCCAAGCCAGATGGCTCATTTAGCCACAGCAGAAATGAAATGCACGTGTTTGTGTACACTTTTCTTCCTGGCTGGGTATTTGGGCCCAAACACAAATAACTTAAAATAAAAGACATCATCTAAAACCCAAACTCCACTCTGAATAAACAGACAGCTGTGCTTTGAGTCTTTTTGTAGCTGTACAGTCCTCCAGTAGAGTTCAGGAGTTCACAGGGACCACAGCAGCCTGTCAGAAGAGACTGGTCCAGCCCAAACAACTCCACGTTGGTGGGAGGGATGCTGCGGCTCAAAACAGTCTGTGGTTATTGTCCATTGCTGCACGTTGAATTTCCAGCACACTGCTGCTGTTGTTTACTGGTCAGCAATGTTGTCAGTGGTCACCAGCTTGATGCTCTGCACAAAGTGATAAAACCAACCAGGAGGAAGAAACTACTCAAGAGATGGAAATAACTGAAGCCTAAATGAAAGCAGTCATCATGTCTGTATGTTTCTGTCCTTCCTCTCAGCTGTTAGACTGTTTTGTCATCCCAGTGGTCCTGCTGTTGTCCTGGTTCTTTCTCTTGGTGCGGTACAAAGCTGTCCACTTTGTCGGGGCAGGGCTGTGTCTGCTGGGTATCGGCTGCATGGTGGGAGCTGACATCCTACTTGGTCGGCAGCAAGGCCTTGGTGAGCACTCCCACTCACACACATACACACTTGCAGTATGTCTCAGTTGCTGAAAGCAGTCATGCTCATGGTTCTTTCTTTGCCTCTTTCGCTCTTGTTACCCCTTGTCTGTCTAGGAGAGCAGAAGCTGTTTGGGGATCTTTTGGTTCTGGGTGGAGCAACACTGTATGGGATCTCCAATGTCTGTGAGGAGTTCATTGTGAAGAACCTGAGCCGTGTGGAGTTCCTTGGCATGATGGGACTCTTTGGATCCTTCTTCAGTGGCATTCAGCTGTGAGTTTGTGTGGCAGGCTGAGATATACCTCATGAGAGCTAGGCAGTGGTGGAGAGTAACTAAGTAAGTAACCAACAGTACTGTACTTAAGTACAATGTTGAGGTACTTGTACTTTACTTGAGTATTTCCATTTTATACTGCTTTATACTTCTACCGCGCTGCGTGAAATATTGGACTCCTTACTCCACTACAAAGTTATACTTTACAAACGATGATGCTTTAATATATATTAAACTACCTGTAACTGTATATGAATAAAAAAAATAAGTGCACTGGCTTGTGCATCACATCCTGAGCCACTGCCCAGCTACATACAACATACAAATATATTATACAATAATAATAACACTTAAATGGGCAATTCCACTGTCTAATGAGTATTTTTACTTTTCATTCTGTAAATATATTTTGCTGATATCTTTCTATTCTTACTGAAGTAAGTAAAATATTCGGAAACCTCTCTCGGATCTGCACAGTAAGACATAGAGGACATGTCTTACAAATGCACAATAACTGCATATATTGTGGCAATTTTGTTTTTTAGTTCATAATATGAGAGTTATATAAGGTGTGCCTGTGCTTCTGTACAAACATCCCATCTTCATCTTAACATGGGAGGGGTGCACATGCTGTTCTCAAACATGAGTCTGAAAGCTATCTGAACACTTCTGAATGTGACTCTGACCTTTCCACTGATTCACAACCTGTATCAAGCTAGGTCAATTAAAATGTATGGGATTGGGGGGAATGTCCAAACTTATTTTGAAATACAAATATATTTTTTTATTTCATTTCATCTTTGTCATTATTTGTAATAATAAATAGTAGGTTTAGGATGATAGTAGGATAAGTAATTAAATAACTGAAGTTAACTGGCCCTCTGTGCTGAAAGACAGGATTAGGACTGAAGACTTTATCTTAGTCTTAATGACATGAACAAGGAGATTGTTGTGTTGTATCCACAGCTTTCAATGTGTACTTTCAGACATTGTCTACAAAGACCTGTACAGCTCAGTTTTCCTGGTAGATGCCATGTAATTCCTGCTGTATGTTTGCAAGGAATGTGGAACAAGACCCTTTTAATGTCTGTGCATGTTCTCTGTTGCAGGGCCATCATGGAGCACAAGGAACTACTGAAGGTACCCTGGGACTGGCAGATAGGTGAGAATGAACACACTGAAATCAAGCATACATTTGGAGACTGTAGGAACCACAATGAACCCGGCATTCTGTGAGCGCAGTGCTCTAGTGGGGTAATAGGGTACTATGAGCTCTTTAACATATGATGGTGCCTGACCATTAATAGCTTTGTAGGTGAGGATGAAGATTTTGAATTCTATTCTAGATTTTACAGGGAGCCAGTGCAGAGAAGATAATATTAGAAAAATATGTTCTCCTTTGTTACTTCCTGTCAGTATACATGCAGCAGCATTCTAGATCAGCTGGAGAGTCCAATAAGTCTCTACTTATTGGGGCAGCCTGATAATAAGGAATTACAACAATCCAACCTAGAAGTAATAAATGTATGGACTAGTTTTTCTGCGTCTTTTTGAGACAGGATGTGCCTGATTTTTACAATGTTACATAAGTGGAAGAAGGCAGTCCTTGAAGTCTGTTTTATATGGGAGTTAAAGGACCTTACAGTGGTGCTGGAGGCCAGAGCAATGCCATCTAGAGTAACTATATCTATAGATAATGCGTCTCGCAGGTGGGGCCAAGTACAATTACTTCAGTTTTGTCTGAGTTTAACAGCAGAAATTGCAGGTCGTCCTGTTTTTTATGTCCTTAATGCATGCCTGAAGTTTTGCTAACTGACTGGTTTCATCTGGCTTTATCTATAGGTATAATTGAGTATCATCTGCATAACAGTGAAAGTTTATGGAGTGTTTCCTAATAATATTGCCTTAAAGAAGCATGTATAAGGTGAATAAAATTGGTCCAAGCAAAGAACCTTGTGGAGCTCCGTGACTAACTTTGGTGTGCACGGAGGATTCATCGTTTACATGTACATCTATCTGATAAATAGGACTTAAACCAGCTTAGTGCCAATCAAATGCACAAAGTCTCTGTAATAGGATCTGATGGTCACTAAGATCTAACAAAACAAGTACAGAGACAAATCTTTTGTGTGATGCAATCAGAAGGTCATTTGTCACTTTCACCAGAGCTGTCTCTATGTTATGATGTACTCTAAATCCTGACTGAAAATCCACAAATAAACTATCGTTACGTAGAAAGTCACATAACTGATTGGCGAACGCTTTCTCAAGGATTTCGGGAGAAAAGGAAGGTTAGATATAGGTCTATAGCTGGCTAAAAATCCTGGATCAAGCGTAGGCTTACTAATAAGAGGTTTAATTACAACTACTTTAAAAGACTGTGGTACATAGCCCTTTGATAAAGACAGATTGATCATGTCTAGTAAAGAAGTGCTAAGGGTAAAACTTCTTTAAGCAGCCTAGTTGGGATGGGGTCTAAGAGACAGGTACTTGGCTTAGAAGAAGAAATTGTTAAAGTTAGTCAGTGAAGATCGGTGGGAGAAAAATAGTCTAAATATATATCAGGTTCTACAGCTGTTTCTAAGGTTCCTGGGCTTAAAGGTCAATCCATACTGGTTGAGGGCACAAGATGATTAATTTTGTCTCTAATAAAATGTGAATGTTATGCAAATGCAAAATCATTTAATCCCTCTGTGTGTTTGCAGGTCTTTTCTACGTTGGTTTCAGTACCTTCATGTTCAGCCTGTACAGCTTCATGCCAGTGGTGATAAAGAGAACGAGTGCCACCTCAGTCAATCTCTCACTGCTCACAGCTGACCTGTACAGCCTCTTCTGTGGCCTCTTCCTCTTTCACTACAAGGTAATATCAAACTGCCAGGAAGAATTTATTTGGTGATCTGCAGGTCAAAAGATTTCAAGACATCTAACATAACACACCCGAATCTGAGTCAAATTGTGCGTAATGCAGGCGTTAGGTTTTTACAAGGAAGAACAATGTGTGGGGAAAAAAGACACATCTCTGGTTCTGCTGCATCCATTCTGATCTTTTTTAACTGTCCATCATGAGTCTGACAGTGTTATAGGAGTGTACTGATAAATGTGTTCTACACTGTTCAGCTTTGACTGCTGCAGTAACAGACAACTGAGAGACCAATCTATTCCCTAACTGGAGGGTTAAGTGTAGAGGCTCTAACCACAAAGACAGCCTCTATAAAGTTATACTGACAAATGTTATAACCTCACTGTTGAGTAGCTACAACTGTCACAAAAACTCACAAAAATTCAATAAGTCTGTGTCAAGTTGACAGCCAAGCCTAATATCGATTTATGTGTGACCAGTGCCACGGTGTTTGGATTTCAAATTCCAAAATGGCACTTTGTCCGTCTCATTTACAGAAGGGACTCGTTTATACGCATCAGATACATCTGGTTTTGTCACAACACGCACACCTTGTTTTTTGAAGCAGAGAGACAGGGCTGAGATGACACTAATGAATTTCAAGTTTGAAACTACTTGTTACTTCTCAGCTGATCCATAAACAATGTAAGCGTACATTTGAACATCAGCTGCAGTATACGCTGAAGGCAGATCATTAATTTATACACTGAAGAGGAGTGGACCTAGAACAGATCCTCAGGGGACACTGACATCACCACTAAACGTGGAACATGGTGTCTCCATATCATTGATCCTTACACACTGATTTATATTTACAAGATAGGTATTGAACCAGCATACAGCAGCTGTGTAGAAATACAGCTTCTACGTTTAAAATAGAAATACAGCTTCTACACCTGTCTTTGTGTTGCAGTTCTCGGGCCTCTATCTGTTGTCATTCGTCATTATTATCTTGGGCCTGGTCCTTTATGCCTCCTCATCTACCTATGTGGCCCAGGATCCACGGGTCTACAAGCAGTTCAGGAACACAGGCAGCCAGCCGGCCACTGACCGCCCCCCCCTCAGTCCTGGAGTCCTGGAGCCCTCTGTCACCTACACCAGCCTGGGCCCTGAGGCGGGGGATGAGCTTCCTGTACGTGTCGCCTAAAATAATCTGGGAGGGAGTTTAGTCTGTCAGCCTGGTGGATCAGTGAGTCAGCTGCAGCTTCCAGGTTCTGTCCACAGTTGTATACAGAGAGATAGTGCTGGCTGTACTCAGTCTGCTGAGCTGGGCAGCTGGGTGATCACCCAGGTAGGTCTAGGTTTTCATTTATGGCCTGTATTGAGAGACGGAGTCTCCACCTACTCAGTGACCAAATTGAGATTAATTCATGTACCCAAATATGTACCTGAAAAATGAATGACCAGAATGTAATTAAAACAAATAGAAAAGCGAATGAAAATGAAATGTTGAGTTCACTGTGATAAAAGACTGAATAGACAGTACTGAAAATTATCATTCATGTAAATAGATGAGATTTTCATTTTATTACTTTCTTTTTATATCCGTCAAGAATGTTTGTGTCAACACCTGTGTATATGCTAAAGTTGTACTCATTTAATTTCTTGTTATCTGAGTGAAATCTACAGTGTTTCTAAATCCATCTGCTCAAATTTAATGACAAGCTTAGTAAGTAATACACAGACTGGAGTCAGATAATACATATGTGTACTGGGGAAAGTGGGGAATAAAAGTCAACACAGTTCATGAAATTAATTTACCATCTTTGTTTCACACAAAACTACACTTGTATGTAAATATTGCATCTGGGCCGGAGCTACCAATTGAAGCTACTGAACATTTGTCCTCTGTATTTCTTCACATGGTGGACATCTTATAAGCTGGTACAAATATATTTAAGTTTGACTACTTTTACACAAATTCAGTTGCCCTCCAGAATGTAATTCTAACAGTGGGAAAAAAACAGCATTAAAACAGCATTTAGACCTTCATCTTGAGAAATAGAATTAACAGAAAAGTCTTTTAATGCCTGGTCACATGGTGGGGTTGGGTCTTGCATTGGGGGTACTGCCCTGTGTTAGTTCTTCCTTTAAAGAAAAACTGAGTGGTCAATATACAATCAGGCTGGATGCACACTGTATGTTATAAGACAGGATTTATGGACAAGTTTGTTAGATTTGATCCTTTCTCAGGCCATGAGAAGGTTATCCATACTGTAATGATGTGTGCTGATGTGTGAGTTCACATCATGTTTAGATTACTTTAACTCCATGTATTCTTCTCCTAATTAAAAATGACCCACACCTTCAGATATTTCAGAAAGCTAGAGAGCTAAAGACCCATATAACCCCATTACAGTATCTTTCTATTGGCTACTAGTCAGATGGGAAATAGATTTAAATAAAAGACTCTTCCAATGTTTTAGTAGAACATCTCCATGAAGAGAGACTCGGAAAAGACAGATCGAAAAAAGAATGGTCAAAATCAAAGAAGCAAGATAAACACACTTTTAATCACTAGTATGGGTCAAACTTATAACCAATGGATCCCACACTTCCCATAATGCAGTTTGATCGTGTCCTTCATAGAGTTGCAAAGTGGAAGGAGCTATTTTGGGTGCCCCTGGTTCCGGAGGTAAATGTCGCATTCATTTTTCCCAAAGACTAAAGCTTGGATGGACATCCGGTCACCGAGCATGTAAGATTCTGTTACATGCACAGCTGGAAAGATTACCTTGTTGAGAAAACTGAGAGCAATCTGCAGCTTAAATCAGTTTACTTTTAAATTCTGGTTCAATTGTGGGTAAACTACGGCGCCGTGTTTTGTTCTCAACTGTAACAACAAAGTGTTTTGATTTTGCTCCCACTCTGATTGGCACCTCTGAAAGCCTCTTTTCAATGGCAACAGTGTCCAGGACTCATGGTCAATGTAGCATTTAGAGCCATTTACCATTCTAAAATGAATGAAACCACGATTACTCGGAAATGAAGTTGAAATAATTCAAACTGGTGACCATAACACACAGATAGGTCCCGTGTTACACAGTAACAGTGAGGCCATCATTTAAACACAGAATTGAAATGGAAATACAGAATGGGAAAAAAAACTTATGGAAACAGTGCCTATGATGTTATTTAGTTCCTCCAGAGCCACAGAAGACATACAGCAGTACAAATGTTCAGAGTAGAGTTAACCATGACAAGGAATGACTGGGAATGATCATTAGCCCTGGTTATCAGGCATCATGAGAGTTGCCCTTTGTATTCAACCCTAATCTTATGATGTTTGACAGCTGAAAAGAAGGAAGAAAGAGCGAGAGAGATTTAGTCATTTTCTTTTTTGTTTTGTCGTTTCACTGTGGATAGCCATAATGTATAACACAGTTTGATTGTGAATCTGATTGGGTGGGTAAGCTGTCAATCTGGATGGTCCTGCGCACATCCAGGCCCATCCATTGATCTGCCTCTGTTACTGACTGGACTGAAGATAAAGCTGTATAGTTGGTTTGGTCTGGTTCTGTGTTCACTTTATGACTGTATAGAATTTCATGACTTCATTTTTTACAAAAGACGTTCATTATTCTCCTCTTTTCATTGGCTTTTGTATCCTGTTCAATGTATTCATTGGAGTTGCTATCAACAATGTGCTTACAATGATGTACTTAGTAAAATAAAGCATCTTTGTCAAAACACCGAGCCCACCAGGTTTGTGACCATGTGTCGAATTTTAAAATGTACTTCAATTTATGTGTTTTTAAATTGAACACTTGAACTTGCTAATCCCCATAGGAAGCACAATCTAAATAGCAGTAAGTAGAGTTTAAAGAAGAATGCACTTTCACATAATGTGAGAAACTATGAAGAGTCGAGATTAGCTGAAAATGTTGTGATTAAAATCTGTTAAGGACCACCAGAAGCATCCCAGTGGGGCTCCCATTAGCACTTACCACAAACCATTCAACACCTTAAGATCTCTGCTGGTCAACAGTAAAGACAGCAATCCCTCTGAGAGGGGAGGCTGGGGGAACACTACATCAGTGAAAAGTCAAAGGTCATCAAAAAGAAATATCAAGGAGGACATTCACATCTGAGACCATCTTTGAACAGAGGTTACTATCTCCCTCCATATACAACCAGCTGTTATCATGCTGTTAACCAGCTGTTATCATGCTGTTAACCAGCTGTTATCATGTGACTGAAGTTTGGAACTTCAGTCACATGATGACTACGGAGCCATCACTTAAGTGGACAGAGAGATGCTTTAAAACTCCGTCTGTAAATTGATTTTTATACTGAGATTATTTAGTTTTCTATGGTGCTATGTATGTCACTATCTTATTTGGTCATTTACTAGAATTTAATTCCTTCACTAATGTATTTATTTTACACTACTTTTATCTGTTTTATATTCATCTGGAATTGTTGTAAAATGTCTGTAAACTGCATTCTG